>VNJN01005470.1:124322-182886 GCA_008042485.1 Drosophila mayri | reverse complement strand
ATAACAGTTTATAACAGTTTTCAGTTGCTTGCTGCTGCCTTCTGTTCGCCTGGTATCTGAAATCCCAAAACCATGAATTTGCTTGATTTTTACGATGTGCATCAGTGATTCACATCGTAAAAATCAAGCAAAGTCATCATTTTGGGATTTCAGATACCAGGCGAACAGAAGGCAGCAGCAAGCAACTGAAAACTGTTATAAACTGTTATAAAATATGGGAAATCGTATTTGAATATCGTAAATGGTATTTGAATATCGTAAATGGTATTTGAATATCGTAAATGGTATTTGAATATCGTATTTGAATATCGTAAATGGTATTTGAATATCGTATTTGAATATCGTAAATGGTATTTGAATATCGTATTTGAATATTGTAAATGGTATTTGAATATCGTATTTGAATATCGTAAATGGTATTTGAATATCGTAAATTTTGTACCAATATCGTAAAACCTATACCATTATCGTAAATCTTATTCCAATGTCGTAAATCTTATTCCAGTATCGCAAATCCTATACCAATTTACGAAATAAAGCAAAGTTTAAATAACACGTTCTTTTAACAGATTTGTTAAGCTTATTAAAAACTTGCATAGCAAGGTTTCCGAATTTATTTTAATAATTATTAACGGCTGAGTTACATCGATTTTACTATTTGATTTAGAACAAAAAATGCGTTATATATTCTGATTCGCAATTAAAAACTCTATTTATTGTGCATAAATATTAAAAAATCGAAGACATTTAGAAACAAAGTAAACAGATTTGTAGCCCGGCAAAAAAACTAAGGGGAAAGCTTTCAAAATTGAAATGAATGATTTAGTGACTTAGTTATCCCGATTAAAATTATAAAATAAATCTAAAACATGGGTATAAAAAAACTAAATTTTTATGGTCTTCTTGTAAGCTTTTCTTAGTAAACAATTCCACATTGATTTTGCTTTCTTTTATTGATTCATATTCGTATGTTCCATCAATTACATTTACACATTTAAATTGTATTGATAAATATTCTAATACTTTGCGCCTGCTGCACGAATTCAACTAGCCCCGAGCCAAGTTCCGAACTCCGTCACTGCCATGGGCCTGAGCTCCGCCATTCCTGCTGCTCGCTCCTCCGGCTTCTCTTCTGCCGATCCGATCATCAATCAACAATTAGAATTACGTTTACTTAACTAGGATGAACTTGTGCTTCGAGTCTTTGAAGTAGAAATTAGCATGTTTTTATTCTTTGTTTGGATTTTCGGGGGACTTTGGGAAAAGCGGAAAGCTTCTTCGGTTCTTGCACGCTGATTCTTAGGGGGGTTTTTGTTTGTTGTTATTTTTATTTTTGTGAGGGCGCCAAAGTTTTGTCTAAACGTAGTTAATGCATAAGTCGTACAAACAAGGGCGATAAGTAGTATAAGTGGTAGTATACAACTAATTGAGGGGAAAATATATAATCAGTCGTTTAAGTTTTAGATACATGTACAATACATCGATATATAAATATAGTCATATTAATTTTTTTTAATTTTTTTTAATTTTGACGATGCAACCCCTTACAAAATTTGAAAAATTTTTTTGGTTTAGTTACAATTACACATACGCGATGCGATGCGGATTGAACGATCAAAGAGTTACGCGCTTACGAGTACCGCGGGAACTGTTCCCAAAACTGACAATACAAAAAAAATGCCTCTTACTTGCTACCAAGATCGTACTGATCGTACCTAGTGCTAGAGTCCGCTGCGCATGCGCTCCAAAAACCATCTTCATTCGCTTTGTGTGTGTTACAGTTGCTTACGTTTGTTTGTTGTTTGTTTGTTTGTTTTCGTGGCTTATGTGGTAGAGAAAATTGCATTAATATGGCCTATCAATCTATCTGAATATGTGTATCCTATGTACCTTCTCATTCCTTTCTATTTCGGAGCTCTCTTCTTAATTCCCCTCATCTTTAGTTAGTCTTTCCCAAAAGAAAAAACAAAAAAAATACAATACATTTATCATATTTGCTTAAAAGATATGATTTTTGTGTTTTGTTTTCTCGTTTGCATACTGCTTGTATACCTTTCTTTTGTTTCGTTTCCCTAGAACTCTCTATTTCCCCTCGGTTTATCTTCGTTGAGCCCACCGATTGCATCGGCTGCTGTCTCGTTTATCGTAATTATCCTCCTCTGCCGCTAGATTCACTAGTTTTCTTCGCAAAAAAAAAAGATTACATTAATAATTAATAAACATACGCGAGTCGTCCTTTTGTTCTTTAAATATAATGAGATTGCGCCAGACTAAACGCTCAAGATCATTCACATTCACTCAAAAGTCCTGCTGCTGCTGCTGGCTGCCTGTCCACCTGCCACGCCATGAACACACTTGGAAATCAGTTGTAAGAACTCTCTCCTTCTGTCGGGCGGCAATTGGTTTATCACAGGACTGCCCCCCTCTCTCTCTCTCTCTATTCACAATTGCCGTCCTCTACCGATAAATGCCGCTGTTTTGGAGGCGTCGCAGGCCACACACATGCCATAAATAAATACTAAAAATTACACACAAAATACAAATTGGAGAGCAGAGTCAGAAAAAAAACACACACAATTTAAAACAGGCTATAAACTATCTAAACTAAATGCTCGCAAATCTCAGATCTCTCGTAACTAGTAACTAAAACTAAACGCAAATGTCTGTATATATATCTCTATATATATATAGTAATATGTATATGTATCCCTGTAGCAGCGCATCGTCGGTGAGCTGGAGGAGCTGATGAGGTCCATGCTGTGGCCTTGCTGATATGTGAGAGCTCTGTGAGTGCTCTCTCCTGCTGCTGCACCTCCTCCTCGTTTTCCTCGCCAGCCGCCTCCAGCTCTTTGTCCTTATACCGGTTCGTCCCTCCTTCACATACCCCTTTGCCTACACAAAGGTCTCCCGGATGACGGTGCCGCTGCTACTGGTGCTTAGATCTTAGAACTCGGTTGATTGTCAGACGAACGACGAGAAGCCGGGCAGCGGTGCCCTCGATCTGGCCATATTATTGACTATAATTTGGCCACCATTGAGGCTCATCACTGCACTGCCCTCCGGCTCCGAGTCGGTGTAGCTGGAGTAGTTCCTCACCGGCTTGGTTTTCTTCCACGACTGTCGCAGCGAGTCGTTAACGTTGGCATAGTGATTCACGAATGAGTGCGGATCGCTGCGCACACTCTCGTTCTCGCTTTCCGAGTGCTGTAAGAAAAAATTGGCAATAAATATGGGGAACTTTGGTTATGGAAAGCGGTCTTGTAAGTGCAACATAAACACACATATACCAGAGCACTTTTGTGATGGCAAATATATCGGGAAATATATATATTTTATATACATATATGTCTTCCCAATATATATGCGTACTGAACCCGAATCTGGTCATGAAATCACACCAGCATTCGGCATTTTCTTAATTCAAAATGAGACAAAAGAAGTAACTAAGGAGGTTTCGTAACTTAAATTTAAATTTATAACAAAATTAAATTAAAATCGAATCAAAATTCAATTAAAATCAAGGTAAGGTTAAAACCAAAACAAAATTAAATTCAATTAAAATCAAAGTAAAAACCAAATCAAAATCGAATCAAAGTTTCATTAAAATGAAATCTAAATCTAAATCTAAGTAAAAATATATTAAAAGTTGAATGAAAGTTAAATTCAAATTAAATAGAATTCAAATTAATGTTCAAATCAAATCAGAATCGAATTAAAATCAAAGCAAAATTAAATTAATTCAAAATCTAAGTAAAAAACAAAACAAAATCGAATCAAAATTTAATTAAAATAAAATCAAAATCAAATAGAAACAGAGGAAAATTAAATTCAAAATGAAATCAATGTTCAATCAAAATAACATCAAATTCAAATTCAAATTCAAATTAAATCAAAATCAAATTAAAATAAAATAAAAATTGAATCACAATCCAATCAAATCAAAGTAAAAATAAAATCAAAATTCGAATAAAATTTAATTCAATTGAAATCAAAATCAAATCAATTTAAAAATAAAATTCAAATCGAAATTAAATCAAAATCAAATTAAAATCTAATTAAAGTTGAAGCGAAGATTATATAAAATTAAATCAAAATCAAAATAAAATTAAATTCAAAATGAAATCAATGTTGAATCAAAATCAAATCAATTTAAAATTTAAATCAAATTAAAATCAAAATTAAATCGAATTCAAATTGAAATTAAGTCCAAATTAAATCCTCTTTAAATTAACGTTAAAATCAAAACAAAATTAATAAAAAGAAACTATGCCTGCCGAAGATTTCAGAGTGTTTCCAGCCCAGCTTCGTTTTCAGCACCTTGGCATATATTTTCCTCGATTTCGATTTCGATTACGATTCGATTGTGTTTGTGTTTACAAAACCCTTCCTTTCTGGCCAAGCTATGTCTCATTTTCCCACCTTGAAACCCACCTGCGATGCCTCCGAGCTGCTGACTTCCGATGGCTTCTCAGTGACGCTACTGTCATCCGGATTCTCGTCGTAGCACTTGAGGCTCTCCTCGTCGCTGTGATATGCCACCGAGGCTGGCGAGGGACGCGGCGGACTCTTGCCCAGCTGGACGCCCGTTGGCGGGCGATTGGTGGACTTTCTGCCCAAAGTCCCCAAGGTGCCGCTGCGCAGAGTTCCGACGCTGTTCAGCGTGCCGGTGCCAACGCCATGACGGGAGCGATACAGTTCCAGGGCCAATTCCTGGCGCTCATCAATCGACATGGCCATGGATTCCTCTAGCGTTTTTTGTGCCTCTTCTGTTTTTAGTAAAAATTTTAATCAGTTAACGAATCGTCGGATAAAATATAGCCAAAATTTCGATAGACTCACGTTTGTATTTGTAACTCTTGCTCTTGACACACAGAACGGCAATGACCATCACAATGATCACAATCGAGGTGGCCGCCAGGGAGACCATGAACCAGGTCTGTCGATAAAAGGGCTTGTGCTGCAGGTAACCGTACTCCAGGTGCAGCTTTGAGGGCGTCAATATGGAATCCTTGGAGTATACGGGAAATGAGATGCCATAACGATTGTAGGCAATCACACGGAATGTGTACGCTGTGGAGGGCATCAGGATGTGATAGCTGACAGTAAAGTCCTGCATCATGCCCTTCTTTGTCTGCTCGATTTTTGTCCAACGAGAGTCGTCTGTGAATTTTTAGGGAAACATTAATTAATTTATTGAGTTGGGTTTTTATTTGGGAGAATTGTTAAAGGGTCAAAGGGTTATTACTGGATCCCTTTTTCTAAAAATTATATGCAATATTCAAATCTAAGTAAAGAACAAGAAAGAACACTAATTTTTAAACAGATTATTGCCAAGTTGTTGTATAAAGATAATAAAATAAGAGTAAAATCTGGTTATATGAGCTACAGACCCATTTTTCTCTTAATAAATTTAATAATTTAAGTTAAGCTGGTTAAGCTTTAGGTTAAGCAAACTCTTGATGGTTTATATTCAATATAATAATAAATATATTAAATATATATTAAAATATAATAAATGTGTGTTAAAACTTATGTACTATTTTCTACGGGACATTCATACTTACAAACAAATGATGGCTCTCCCTTTTCTACGCAAGCATTTCAAATAGATAAAGTTTATTATGATTTTTGGTAAATTTTAGAACCAAGCCACCAAAAAGTAATCGAAGGCAAAGAAACGGAAAGGGAAAGAGAAGATATACGGAGTCATAATGGTAAGTAAGAGGCAACCAAATTCCAAATTCCAAACTCAACTGGACTTACCTCGCTTCTTCGCCTCGATTAAGTAACCCAGAATGGGCCCACGGCCCGAGGGTCCATTGATCCAATGCATCTCGACGCTGGATAGCGTCTTCGTCAAGATGAGATCGCGTGGCGCCACTGGGGAACCATCCTGGGGTCCCGTCGTCACATTCTCGCTGATGCCTGGACCATAGTCCACGGTGGTCTGGGCGCGCACGGTAAATGTGTAGGTCACCTCCTCCTCCAGATTCTGGACGCGCAGTGTTGTGTTGGACACCTTCTGCTTCACCTGCTTGCTGAATTCTGTGTGTCGCCAAGGGAAACTCATTAAGAATTTGTGGCCTAAAAATTAAATGCATTCTCCACTTACTCTCATTCTCCTCGGTGGTCTCGTAGGTCACCAGATAGCCCAGAATTTCGCCGTTAAGGAACTTTGGTGCATCCCAGGACACTTCCAGGCTCTGCATTGTAATGTCTGCAAATCGCAAGTTGAGCGGAGCACTTGGCACTCCCGGCAGCGTCTTCACGGTGATTGGCGCCGACCGCGGACCATCGCCGGCCGGATTGAAGGCCAGCAACTGAATCCGATACTCGGTGAATTTGTCCAGAAAGACGAGACTGTGCGATGTGGCCGTGGCCGAGACCACCTCGATCTCCTCCTCCCATTTCCGGCCCGGCTCCAAAGCCTGCGGCGAGTAGGTGACCAGATAGAAGATCTTGTAGCCGAGTATATCACCATTCTGCATGCTCTGCTTCGGCGGCTTCCATAGCAATCGCACCTCGGTACTCGAAATGGGTGCAGCATCCACGGCACGTGGCTCACCCGTTGGCACCGCTTCGCCCACATAAACCGCAGCCGGGGGCGTGGCAGGTCCCGGTCCCTGCGAATTGAAAGGCAGCACAACTATCTCATAATTGCGATCCTGCTGGAGATCCGACAACACCACACTGTTCTCGTTAATGCCATGGACATCGGTCTTGGGCGTTGATTGCAGGGCGGTGGGAAAATCGGAGAGCTGCTGATAGAGTATTCTATAGCCACCGGTGGCCGCATCCCCGTTCCACATGCCCGTCTCCAAGGCACTCCACTGCACACGCACCGAGGTGGTGGTAATGGGCACCACTTTCAGGCCACCCACTCCCACCGCAGGCGCTGCCGGCAGTGTTCGCACCACCACACTCTCCCGACTAAAGGCCGAGGGTCCCAGATCATTGGTGGCCTGAATCCGGAACTGGTAGGTGGTATGTGGCCTCAGGCCGAGCGCTGTATACGAGCTGAGCAACGGATCCACTCGTTCCGGCAACGGCTGCCACCTTCCCTCATTCTCGCGCATCTCCACGGTGTAGTAGCGAAGCGGAGCGAAGCCATCGCGTCCCGGTGTCCAATTGAAGGTTATCTGATGCGCCTGGATCTGGCTGCGCGAGACCTGCGGCACTGACGGCGGCTGCGGGCGCTCCCGGTTATTCGTTGTATACACCAAGGCGGTGGCCGTCTTGCCCCACCCAAGGCGCGTCTGCGCCGTCACACTGAAGCTGTAATATTTCTCCGGGAGCAGGCTGGTGGCACGGAAAGTGCGATCCGAGGGCGGGAACTCGCGGCTGTAGTTCAGCATGGCGCTGCCGTTCAGCGTGTAGGTGACCTGATAGGCCAGAATCTCGCCATTTGGATCCACGGGCACGTCCCAGATGATGCGGGCCATCGAGAGCGTGACATCCGGAAAGCTGACGTTCGAGGGAACTCCTGGCGTATCCTCAAAGGTCTGCACTCGAATCGGTGGCGTGCTGAGCGCACCATTGCCCAGCCTGGTGTAGGCCAGCACTTGGACATGGTAGACCACAAATTTCTTGAGTTCCGTCAGCGTGGTGGTGAACGAGGCATTGCTGGGTATCGTCTTATGCAGCACTTGCTGTCCCCGGTCGGCGGCCGCATAGAACACCTTGTAGCCATCGATCTGGCCATTGCGATGCTGGCGAGGAACCTCACCCCACCGCACCACCACCGTGGTGGATGAGGTGGCATTGGCTTGAACATCCAACGGTCCATAGCTGGGTGTCGCCTCGCGCGTCCTCTCCACCGCCTTGCCGCTCTCCTTGGAGCAGCCCACATCGTTGCAGGCATTCATCTGCACCTCGTACACGGTCCACTCCTCGAGACCCTCCAGCACATGCGAGTTGGCCGTGTGATCCTCGATCACCACAGAGCGCGGCACACCCTTGATGGTGCCCGGCGTCTTCTCCAGCTGCTTGTACGAGATGTTGTAGCCCCTGGGATTGCCATACCATTCGGTCTGCTGCAGCGGAATCCAGCGAACCCTCAGCTGCTGGGCACTCATCGCCCGCACGGTGACATTGAAGGGCGCATGCCTGGGCCTGGCCTGGATCGTCTGAAAGTCCTTGGTGGCCTCCGAGGGCCGGGAACTGCCCACCACATTGGTGGCACTCAGCCGCAGGCGATACTGGGTGAAGGGCATCAGGCCTGTGACTGTCAGGGTCTCGGCATCCGGGTCACTTATCTCACAGATGGTGAACCATGTCATATTCCTGGCCGTTTGACCCTCCACCTTCCACTTGGTGATGCTCGAGTTGCCATCGAAGCCGGGCGTAAACTGCAGCACCACCGAGAAGGCCTCGATGTTGGACAGCGCCAGATTGGTGGGTGCATGCGGCAGGACTGGCTCCACGCCAGACTGAATGGTGGCCGTTTTGGGTGTGCCACTGCCCACCCGGGTCCAGGCGAAGATCTCGAACCAATAATGCGTGGTGGCCTGCAGCTGATTCACCGTCAATTCCGTATCATCGGCGGTCAAATTGAACGACTTGAGGGTGTCGGGTCGATCCTTGACCTGGTAGCGAACCGTATAGCCGGTGAGGATGCCGTTGGCAGAGCGTGGCGGTGCCCAGAGCACCTTAACCGAGCGATCGGAGACATCGTCAAAGTGCAGGGCCGTTATCTCATCGGGTACATCGTCGAGAGTCATTACGGGCACCTGAACGCTGGCCACTCCATCGCCGGGATCCGTGAAGCAAAGCACACTAATGTTGTACTCGGTGTACTTCTCCAGGCCACCCAAAATTGTTGTCTGCTCCGCGAGCGGATCAATCAGACTCGGCGGCACGGTCATCATGCGCTTCTCAAAGTCCCGCCACTCGCCGTCGACGAGGCGACTCTGCCAGGCCTGAATCTTGTAGCCCTGATTGATGCCATTGATCTGTTGCGGATTCGGTGGTGTCCAGCTGCAGCGTGCCGCCGTGGAGTTGATGGCCTCCACCTTGACATTGGTGGGCGGGGCTTCGGGTACACCCTCCTTGGTCTTGATTTTAGAGCCTTCCGTGTAGACACCAACGCCCATGTTGTTATAGGCGGCGATCTGAACAATATAATCCTTCCAGGTGATCAGCTCCTGGATGAGGAAGTTGCGCTGAGCCTCGTTTGTGATATTCTGATACGACCAGGGCACATTGTTGTAGCCAAAGAGGCGGTAACGCAGAATGTAGCCCAGAATCTGGCCGTTGCGATGCTCCTCCAGAGGCGGCTGCCACTGGCTGATGATCTCGGACATGGAGCGAGCGGAGCCCACAAAGCCCACTGGCGGACCCGAGGGAGCTAAAGGGGGGGAATTTAGGATTTATTAGTAATAATTAGGGAAAAAGTTAGCTGCTTTCTGGAGGAGAGTCTGTACTTCTCTCTGGGGGTTTTCTTTTTTTTTTTTTGTTGTTTTGTTTTGTTTTTAACTTATTTAATTCAATATATTGTGTGTGATGGGGAGGGGGGGGGGGAGACTAATATTTATACCTCGGTGAAGCGGAAACTCTACGCGCGTTTGTTCATTTTTCACAAGCGGCGGACCAACGGCGATTTCGAATTTCAATTCGTGACCACAACGATAGCAGTTAAGAGTACAATACATACAGGGTATATTCAGCATTAGTTTTTCATTTTTACACTATACAGGACTATTGATGGATATATCTATATATATATATAGATGGAGATTACTTTAAAGGATATTTGTGAAATAAAAATCAAGATGAAAATCTTTGAAATAAAATGAAAAACTCAAAATGCATTGAAACAAAAATTATTCAAAGCCAAAAGCTTAATAATTTTGAAATATATCAAAGATCTGTATTAAAAATATTATAAACAAAATGAAGAGAAAAGTTTTGGCCTTTAAAAATTTGTACAAAAGCCTAAAAATAATTTCTGTATGTTTAAAAAAACATTTACTGAATTTGAAATATTTTATATCACAGATCTGTATAAAAACTCTAATTAATAAAATAAAAAAGAAGGTTTAGGCCTTCAGAAACTTGAAAAAATCTAAAAAACAAAGACATCTAACAATATTTTATATTTCTTTAAAAAATTTAGGGATATATAAAGGATCTGAATTAAAAATATTATAAACAAAATGAAAATAAAGCCTAAAAATATTTTCTGTATGCTTAAAAAAATATTTAGTCAATGTAAAATATTTTATATCACAGATCTTTATAAAAACTAAAATAAATAAAATAAAAAAGAAGATTTAAGCCTTCAGAAACTTGAAAAAAATCTAAAAAACAAAGACATGTAACAATATTTTATATTTGTTTAAAAAATCTTTACTAAATGTGGGATATATAAAATATTTGAATTAAAAATATTATAAACAAAATGGAGATAAAGATTTAGGTCTTCAAAAACTTGTACAAAAGCCTAAAAATAATTTTTATATGTTTAAAAAAATATTTACTAAATTTAAAACATTGTATATAAAAAAATCTGTATAAAAACTATAATAAATGAAATAAAAAGTAGGTTTAGACCTTCAAAAACTTGTACAAAAGCCTAACAATAATTTCTATTTGATTAAAAAAAATCCTTAATAAATTTGAAATACACATACATATATCAAAGATATGTATAAAAAGTATAAAAAATTTAATATTTTTTTCAAAATCTGAAAAACAAAGACATCTAACAACATTTTCGATTTCCTTTTAAAGTCCAAATGAAAATATTCATAAAATGTTTATAAAATATTTACAAAATATTAAAAAAAAAATGCAATATTCGAATTAAAAAAGGCAAAGCACACACACACAATACAATACTAAAAACACACACATAACGAAAAGCAACAATTATTCTACAGGCGGTGGGGTATGCTCGTTGGCAGGGGGGGGAGAAGGGAGGATGTACTCACCTTCCTGGGGCAGCTCGACGACATTGCTGGGCTCGGAGGGCGAACCTTCGCCCACCCGATTCACGGCGCTAACCCGAAACTGATAAACGGTGGCGGCCTTGAGGTTTTCAAGTAAAATCCAACGCTGATCGGCGGAGACATTGCTCAGTTCGGTGATCCAGTTGAGGAGAGGGTCTGGAACTGGACCTACGAATTTTTCTGTGATGTTAATGTGTTGGAAAAAACAGCAGGCGGGGGGAAGGGGGGTTGGTTGATTTTTGTGAAAATTGGTGAGTGGGAGATAGATAATAGTGCGGAATTTGATCAAAAATTGGTGAGCATTTGGTGAGTTTTTTTTGTGAGTTTTTAGTGAGTTTTTGATTTAATTTTTTTTTGCAAGTTTTTGTTGATTTTTTGATGAAAAAAAATATATATTAATAGTGGTGAATGATTTAAGTTTACAATAATGTTAAAGTGTTTGGTGATTTAATGTGCAGTATACAGCATGTTCCGTGTGTTGGTGATGTTGAGATGATAAAACGCAATGAAATCAAAATACAAAACAACAAATTACAAATTTTAAATTAGTCAATGAATATGTGAAAATACACAAAATAACATAATGTGATCATTGATATATAAGGCAATATACATATATATATATAAATACAATTAATATAAATTTACAGTTCGATCCAGTTTTGGTATTGGTGTAATTGTTGTTGTTGTTGGTGTGTTTCAAAAATAATGTAAATTAAATGGAAGAAAAGAGAGAGAACAAAAAGAAACGCATCAAAATCTGTGTTGAAATGTTATCCCCAAAATGTGGCACTTTTTAAAAAAACTATTTACTATTTTTTTTTTCGTGATTAACTGAAATTGTTATTGATTTTGAAATGTATAATGAATGTTTCTGTATAAAAAAATATAGAAATTTGTATGGTAAGATCTCCTAATATTTTAATGTTTGATTATCTATAATTTTCTCATAAATATTTCAAAATTAAGATCTATTTAATACTTGAAACCTATCAATTTCTTAACCTTTTTAAATGCCAAACCGTGTATGCTTTCACCCTGTGCCCTCCCGCGTTTAATAAATCATAAATCCAGTATAAACCAAAACCACCGCAAACCAGAAAACTACGCTACCAAAAAAATATACACACATATATATATATATATATATGCAAATATATTGCCAGCTAGCCGGCAGATAAAAGTAACCAAGGAACAAGAACGAAGTAACTTACCCAATTCGGAGACCTCACGTCGCTGGATAATAAATTTGGATATTGGACTGTTGCCATCGAATCCCGGCGTCCAGGACACATTAATGCTGCGCTGCTGCGGCTCTGGCAAACGTTGCACCTTCACATTGCTCGGCGGAAACGGCAGCTCGATGACACTGAGCCGGGCTGCCCGGGTCTCATTGCCTCCTGGCGAGGTAACCACACACGCATAGCTGCCAACATCGCTGGCCCGGACCGCTTGGATCTCCAGTTGGCCATCGGCCTGGACACCGACCCGCTGGGAGTTGCTGATGGGCGATGCCTGACCCTGGCGGTACCAGTCAATGTTGTATGGGACACTCGGATCGCTGGACACCTTGCATTGCAGGGTGGCTGTTAAACCGAGCAGCACCGTTGTGTCCACCGGCGGCTGGATGATTTGTGTCCGCACTGCGGGCAAAAGAAGAAAGAAAAAAAAAACGAAGGAAAATAAGAAAAATAATTCCAAAAGAGGGAGAGAGAGAGAGAGAGGGGGGGAAGGGAGAACCTGGATCTGAGGGAAACACATTAACAACACGGCAATGCGGATTAAACGAGCGTGGCCACCGACCGCAAGTCGTGGCAATGACAAGTCGCGACAGACGCCTCTCGCCTGGCCCCCGCCCACTTTTATTGCCCACCATTTCCCCATAGACCAGCTTTCCCGCCTCAGCTTTCCACGGCCTGTGTTCCTGGAGGAGGGAGCAGTGCGGGAAATGAAGTTTAAAGCCCCAAAACTGACACACGAGGTGGCCCGTATGGCGGTGATGGTGCCCTGTTACCCTGGCTGCCACACTCTGAGGGGTATGCTTACTATATATAAAACATATATTTAAGTAGGGAAATATAGATTAGATTTCTAGCTAGTTCATGCTTTTGTTATAAAGAAAATAAAGGCAAAACATACAGATCGTAAAATATGAAAAACATATAAAATCCTTTTGATAAGGTTTTAATAAATAATCTAACTTATAACTTATTTTAGATTATTTATAGTTCTTTTCATAATTCCTTATTATTAATGATTATTTAAATTTAATTATTATTTAAAAAACATTATTCTTTATTAAATTCCTATCAAAATATCAAAGTAAGTCTTGAGTTTTACTTGGAAACTGAAAACTGAAATTGATATTCAGTTCAAAAGTTCAAAAATATCTGAACAAGTCACATCGATAACGAACGGAACGAAACTGAAAACAAAAAAATGTACAAATTATTTTACAAATCTCTCCTGGTGACTGCTTCATGTGTCGTGCTGGTTCTGATTGGCTTCGCCATGGCGCCGATCATGGAGCCGGCGACCGAGAAGGAGAAGCAAGTGCTTGCCGGCGGCAGGATCATTGAACTGAACGAGGACAATTGGCAGCTGATGCTCGAGGGTGAGTGGATGGTCGGAATCTTTGCTACTTGGTGCCAGAGCTGCAAGGACATGGCTCCCGCATGGGAGAGCTTCGCTCACATGGCCGCCGCTGTGGCGGTGCAGGTGGCCAAAATCGAAGTCAACCAGGCGCCCGCCCTCAGCGGACGCTTCTTGGTCACCCATGTGCCCAAGATCTATCATGTGAAGGATGGGGAGTTCCGGCAGTATCGCGGTGACGTCTACGATTGCGCCCTTCTCAATTACGTGACGAAGGGCATGTGGAAGAGTATCCAGCCCTTGTCGCCCTGGCTAAAGCCCAATGCCTTGCACATGTCCTTTCTGGCTTACTTCGCTAAGGTGTCCCACGCGCTGAAGGAAATGAAAATGCGCCTGCAGGCTGATTATGGTATGCCCGAATTTGTTGTCTACATGCTGGTGGCTTCCGTAATTGTTATCATTGGAATCTCTTTGGGTTCCCTTGTTATGTATCTCGTTGACCTTGTGAGTGGTCCCAAATCCATGGAGAAGAAATATCGGAAAGAGGCAAAGGAAGAGAACCAAGGGGTACCAGCACTTATCGAGCAAGTGGAAGATCTTCCGATTGAGGAGATTGAGAATGATGAAAATGATAATAAAGAGCAGCGGGATAATCAGATACAGGATCTGGGTAACGAGACATATGAGCAGCAGGAGGGCCAGGCAGTGAAGCAGCAGAAGAACGAGAATGAGTACAAGGCAGGTGAAGATGGAGGTGAGGAGGAAGGCAAAGAGCAGCCTAGCAATTCTTCATCGCAGGAAGACACAGGAGTCGACAGTGAGTCCGAGAAGATCAAGCTAGTTGGCGTTACTTCCTGTGAAAAGCTAGAGAAAGCCAAAAAGAAGCTCAAGGGCAAGTCACGATACCAAATCGTTTAGGATCAATAGGATATATGTATATATATATATATATAGGAACAGTCTTAGCAATCAGAAGCGGCAACAAAAACACTAACAATCACAGAACTTAATAACAGAACTTATAATTCAGAACTTAAAGAACTTAACTCATAGAACTTAAAAAGAAAATCAAAACCTCAATAAAAAAATTTTTTAAAGCAGATTCGAGCTGCTAAGATTATTATTATTATTATTAAGTTTTAAAGTAAATTAAAGCATATTAAGTATTAAAAATAATCAGAATGGTAAACAAAGTATAAAGTTAAATGATCGATTTTTAAATAAAAAGTTTACTTTTTTGATGAAAGTTAAATGAAAACTTTACAAAAACAATGGAAAACTGTAAAGTTTTTTCAGCTATGCTAATTTCATGGATTTTTTAAGTAAATCCAGTTTAAAAATAACTAATTTTAACTTTCATTTTGAGTTTATTAAGAACTATATTTTGAATTCACAACAATTTCCCTTACTAGTCTTTTTTCTACTTAAGATTTCATTTTTAATTTATTATAAAAAATAAAATTGCTAAATATATTCAAGTTTTCTAGGGTATTCCCTGGTTTCAAACATTGTCCCTGAATCACATTCTGGCATCGTTTGTTCCCTTTTATGTATGGCTTTCTCTTTTGATTTTATTTATTTGATGCCTGCTTTTCTTTTTCTTTTCCTTTGCAGCTCGCGTGGCATTTCTTTTTTGCTTTCTTTTATTATTTTTTAGCCCTTTTTGAGTCACTTGGCCCGCATGCATCAAAAGTTCAACGCGCCCCGTGGCCCAGACATTGGTGGTGGTGAAGCTGCCGCTGCTGTTCCTGCTGCATGGCAGTTCTAGAGGTGCCTCTGGGGGGCGGCTCCTCTCCTCCCGGTGTTATATGGCCGCACCACACTGTTGGCCTTGTTGTTGCCGGCGGTGTCGGTCTGTTTGCCATAAGCCAAGTGTTCCAAGAGTTCAGTTGGGGTTTCCCCATATGGTCGGCCGCGGACGGACAAGGACGAGATGAACTGCCTGGCCTGGCATGGCATGGCATGGCACGGCAGTGCCCTGAAAGGTCCACAAATGAACCTTGTTTATCCCCTTTCTAGCCTACCAAAAATGTGCGGTAACCAGAGGTTCAGCCTGCACACAAAATAGCATTTTAAATTTTAAATTTAAATGGTTTTCTTTAAGAAGTATTTATATTTTTAGTAAACTTGATATTTAATAGTGAAGCAAAGGGTTAAAATATTGTTAAGAGAACTCAGAAAATAGTTTAAATAAAACAATAAACGAATTCCCTAGAAAACTATATAAAATTCTATATTTTTATGAATTATTTTCCAAGTTATACCACAAAATTTCAAGGGGCATTTTATACTTCGAGCAGAATTTTTTATCCTGTACTCCTTTCTGTTCTTTTTTTTATTTCTTTGTCCTGTGTTTTATGCAACAAACACAAATAAGGGAGGTGGGTGGCAGCACAGGGGGCTTTGCCGCGGTCCTGATGGGTTAAGGGTGATGGAAAACTGCCATCATTTTGGTGGCCAAAGTCCGGAGGACTCTGGAATGGTGTGCCGCATTCCATGTTCCTGAACGACGACGACGGCGGCGGCGGCGTTTTGCCAATTAGCTGCACATTGATGCTGCCTTTTAGGAGCCCGCACATACAAAATACACACACAGGACACCCACTGCAATCACACACTCACACAGCCAGTCAGGGCCAAAAAATATTGCATGTGCAAATCAACTTTAATTACACAAACAACACAATGGCCGTGGTGGAGGCGGCAGCAGCAGCAGCAACAAAAACCCTTAAAAAATCATTTGAAGCTTTCGGATTTTCCGGTTTTCCGGCCATGTTTTCACTGCTCGGAAAAAGTCAAAGCCATACCTATACACATATAACATAGAGACATCAGTGTGTGTGTGTGTGTTTGTGTGAGTGGAAATGTATGGCTGGATTTTTGTATTATCACAAAAGCAATTGACGCTGCCTGCCCATGAGGGAGCACTCGAAAATGGAACTCATCCTGGCATGCCACTGGCTCTGGCTGTCTCTGCCATGTTGTCCTGTTGTCCTCTTGTGGCCACTGTGGCTTTGATGACATACATTATTATTATTGGACCATGCATTTTAGTTGATTTGATGCGACATCGGGGCCCGAACACTAACGCACAAATAACCAGATATACCAATAAGCAGATAATACACCACAAGAAAATATGTTGATTTTGAATACAACATTTTTTTTCACAGATGCATTTATGCATATTTTGGGTTTCGACTACGCAAAAGAAGTAGTACATATCGATATTGTTTCGAAATTAAACAAAAATTTGATATGTAAATCGATAAATCTATTAAAAAATATAATCGATGTGCAATAAGTCGATATTTTGATAGATAAATTCAAGCAATAAAAGTTTAAAAAAGAGATGAATAAATAAAATTCAATATTTTTGATATTTTTTCATGTCATCGATATTTTAAAGTAAATAAAATTTTTTTGCGTGCTGTAAAATGTCATTCGCAATCACACTCAACTCGAAAGAGTTGAGATCTCCTGGAAAAACAGGTGGACAAACAACTGTCTGTCTAATAGGGAACATTTTTGGTAAGTAAACTCAATTTAAATCTCTTTTGTGGTTACACAGAAGAGAGTTTCCTCGGTGGGCGGCGGGCGGGGAAACAGCAATGAAAACTGCTGACAGCATTTCAGTAACAGTCGCAGGCAGGATGTGCCAACATCAAAGCTCTGCGATTGAACAATTGATGCGGCGGGTGGGGAGGCGACAGCCAGAAGATAGGAGGACTGCCAAAAGGACCAAAAGAATAAAGAATTATTTGCCGCAAGTTAAATGCTCGTGTGGAAGGTTTAATTCTATTAAACGAATGCCTCGCGGCATATTTTTAGGATATTTCCAAAGCATTTTAAATGTTTTTCTTCTTTTCTTAACAAAAAAAAAAAAAAAACACAAGAAAGACTTGAAATCACTTGAAAAGTTGTTGAAGGCTGGCCTCAGCAGAAATTTAAAGGGATTTTAGTTTAATTTCGTAAGAAATAAACTAATAAAAGACATTGCCTAAACTGAAGTTTATTTTTAGCAACTTTTTCAAGTTATTTAATCATCTTTCTATGGCATTTCAAGTCCCTAAAATATTTAATTATTTAATTTCAATTAATTTCACTACTAAAACTAAAACCCCTTAAATTAAACAAGCAAACGGAACAAAAATATACATGCTGGGCATACGCTTTAAGCCACTAAAATGTTTATTAATACGAGTTAAATGCTATGCTGCGGGTGCCCCCCCTCACTCGTCTAGTAAAATGCTGCAAAAAGGGGGGCCAAAATGGTGCATAAAAAGAAAACGAGTTAAAACATTTAGCAGGGCGAGAAGGGCGCCCAACCCTCGTTAGCCATGCTAACTAACTAAACGCTAAAACACTCAAAGCGGCCGACTAGACAGACGCACTTGAAACTAACAGACGCCAGCGGGTGGCAATTACAGTGTTAGGTTTTAGGGAGCTAAAAGCAGCTTTGCCTTGGGGTTACGGTTAGGGCCATGGGGCCAAGGGAGGGTAGGGACTCACCTAGCACACTCAGATAGGCCTCGCCCTTGACGCTGCCCGCCTCATTGGCACGCACACAGATGTAGAGGCCGGCGTCCGAGGAGCGAATATTCGAGATGAGCAAATCGCCCGATTCGAGTATCTGAACCCGGCTGGATATCTCCACCAGTTGGGTCTCTGCATTGGGTTCCAGGTGCGATTCGATGGATCAGTTGGTTGGGTTGGTTAATGCACGATGCGTATACGGGACACAAGCAGTTTTTTGTTTTTTTTTTTTTTTTTTTTCGATGTGTTAGCATTACGAATTGGTTGGTTGGTTGGTTAGCGAGAAGAGAACGACATTGGGATTAGCATTTTGTAATAATTATCATGCTCAAGGTCTGCTGGCAGCACTTACCATTGTATATCCAGGTTATATTCGGGTTTGGTGAGCCCACAGCCCGGCAGGATATGGTGGCATCCTTGCCATCCAAGGCAGTGACATTCTGAGGCGGTTGTTCCAGCACTGGAGCCGAGGCTGCAGAAATTACAATTAAAAAATTACAATTACAATTACAATTAATTAGAAATCTGGGCAGAGGCTAAAATTCAACTCAATTAGTGGTTAGCTAGGGGGCAGGGTGGAGGGATGTGAGGGAATCTCTAAGGCTTAACAACTGTGAAGCTGAAATAAAAGTAAATAAAATTGTAACTTTTCGTGCTGTGGATGTGCTGAATATTTATATATTAACATATGCAAGCCTAGTGCGGAAAGCATAACTTTTAAATAATTCAATACACTAAAAACATGATAAATACGTGACAATTATTTGTGCCAAAAAAAAAAAAAAAATGGACATATCAAATATGAAAAGCGAATGGGTTTTTTCTAAGGGATTTTATGCTTCTATTTGGAATTGTTGTCACAAAACATTTGCATGTTTTTTTTAACTTTGATTTAATTTTAGCTGCTGCATTCGTTCGTCCTTCCCCTGGGAATGGCCACAATTTAATTAAATTATTTGCGTAACGATTGATAATTCCTTAATCACTTCTCTTCACTGCTGATTCCCTTAAACTCCCTGTAATTGATTTCCTTTATTGTTGGTTGTTGTTTCTGCTGTCCCTGAATTAACTCCAACCCCATTGTCTCGGTTCTCGACTCTCGGTTCTCAATTCTTTCTGTTTTCATTGTGTGCTGACTTTTGCAATTATGATTACACCAAATTAAAGGCTGGCCAATTAATCATGCTGGGCGTTCTGCAGCAGCAGCAGCAGGTGCTGCTTGCTGGCATATACACTCTGTGTATATATACAATATCTGGCCGATTCCTCAGCTCATTTGGGCCTGAGCTCGCTCTCATCCACTGCTGCCTCTCGCCTCTGGTTAATGTGAATTATTTATTGGATTTTGAGTGGCACGATGGCTGTTTCTGCCGCTGCTACTTGTTTTCACTCTCGATATCTGCCTTTGTTTTCATTTTTATGGCCAAATGCCACGCGTTTTAAGGGGCCTTGACACCTTGGGCTAGCCACAAAAAAAAAAATAAAATATATATACAAAAATATGGATGATGAGTGGAAATCAATTTAAATTTAAACTTGACATGATTTAGAGTTGTAATAAAAGGTTGTTATCAAAATATTACATATTTTTGTGGCCAAATAATAATTTGTAAAATATAATTTAGTTATTATTCGCATATTTTCCAATTTTTCCTTGGATTTGTGTACATAATACATTAAAAACGGTAAAGAATAATAATTGTAAAGTGTAATTTTGAAAGTATTTTCAGGTACACAAAATATTCAATATTTCTATTATTTATTTACTACATAATTATTCTTAAGAAATTCAAAAATTAAAAAATTACTTTAAAAGTATAATTTAATCATCATTTCTAAATTTATTGCAAGTATTAAATATTTCCCTAAATTTTATTACATACAAAATATAAGCAAAAATGTTATAAAAATAATTTTAAATATAAATTTAATATTATTTCTATATTAACATTTTTAAAAATATTTCAACAGTTAATTGTCGAAATATTTAAAATTTTTTGAGTTAAATTTCTGCCAAAAATGACTTTAAAATTATAACTTATTTATTATTTCCATAATTTTTCAAAATATTTAATATTGCCATGAATTTTTAATTTATAAAATCATCAAAATATCTTTTTAAAAATTTCCTTTCAAATTCAATTTAAATATAAACTTCCTATAAATAGTAAAATAATTAATTTTTTATATAACTTTTCATCAAATTTCCCCTGTGAGTGTCATAACCCTTGTAAGTCTGTAAGACTGTAACCGAAAGCAGCAGCTTTTCCGCTCTGTTTTTCCTACTGACGGCGCAAATGTAATAATATTCGTAATAATTTCGCATGATGAAGCATTCCCGTTAACTACGCTTATGTAAATAAGTGCATAAAATTACAATAAAAGACCCATTCGCCTTTCTTCTGCCACCTCTTCACCCTTTGCCAGTTTTCCAGCTCCTTGCAACATTAAGATATTAAGTGCGAGTGTGTGTTGTGTGTGTGTGTGTACGGTGAAGTTGCAATTGTTGTGGAAATCATAAAGACATCAACTCTGCTTGATACGGGCAGTGGAGGAAAAATGAAAGAAAAATGAAATAAGAGGAAAATCCAGTAATACTTTCCAGGACGAAGCATATATACATACATACATATATGTGAAGGCAACTTTAAGCCGGGTTTAAATATGATTAAGCCGAGCAGTAATTTTATTCTGCGATATGCACTTAAAGGCCAATTAAGCTGCTCGACGATATTACATCACTTTGGTGTTTAATTCTGGGCTCGTCGTCGCCAAAAAAAAAGGTATAAAAAATTTAACAGGCCAAGAAATATATAAGGGATATATATATAAAAATATATACAATACTGGTCAAAATACTGGTCAAAGGTTTTCGAAAGCAAAGTTATGATTTTTTTTTTGTTTTATTATTTTCCTAATTTTTAGTCGTTATTTTTATTATGCTAGGAAAATAATTAAAAAAAAAAAAGAAAGGAAGCAGTATGGCATTTTGACCCGTGGTGTATATACATATTTATATGCGGGAATAACTCCTTCTTTGGCAACGTGTTAAGTGTGCTTAAGCTGGTGGTCAGCAGTAGCTCCCATTTTCCTAGGCTCCTTTGGCCCGGTTTTTTTTTATGGCTCACGCAAGGCGCATATTAAAGACACGAAGGGACTGAAAACAATTTGTGGCTGGATTCGCAAGGGAGACCTAAAACCAAGGAAATCCTTAAAAGCAGATAGTGAGAGGGAGAGCGACGAAGGTTGGAAAATGAAAACTTGCATCTATGCAGAAGAGGTCGCATAATGGAAAGGGTGGCGTATACGTTATATTCATATTAAGTATACGCCATGAGAGAGGCTATCCCAGTAACAAATCAAGAAAATAAATTTATGCCCAAGCTGCACAGGGCGTATACGTAATATTCATTAATGCCTAAACTATAGACTACGTATACGTAATATTCATCAAGTATACGCAGTGTGTGCCCTTCTGAACCTAAGCAATTTGTAAACATTTTTAAAATAATTTTATAAATTATAATAATTAGAGGGGCTTTACTATGAAAAAATTAAGGAAATAAATTTATGCCTAATCGTACAGTGCGTATACGTAATATTCATCAAGTATACGCAGTGTTTGCTCGCTCTTCAGAACCTAAACAATTTATAAACATATTTTTATTTATAATTTTCCAAATTATAATTTAATTAGAGATCCTTTACTATGAAGAAATCAAGAGAAGAAATTTATGCTTAAGCTCCACACTGCGTATACGTAATATTAATCAAGTATACGCAGTGTTTGCTCTGCAGAACCTAAACAATTTGTAAACATTTTAAAAAAAATATTATAAACTGATTATAAAGATTAAATAAAATAACAAATTCATTGATATTTTCTGCCAATGTGCCATTTTGCCTTCGTCAAGCTAACCATTGGGCCGTAATTAATTTCAAGTTGACCCACTAAAGAGGCCGCTCGCCATCAACTTAAAGTCATAATAAAACGCTCACTCAGCCGGACAAGTGCCGCCTCTCCCACTCCCTGCTTCGCCTTCTTTTCCACTCTCTCTTAAGCGACCCTCATGGAGGGGGCAATGGCGTGCGATGGCAATAATTGCCATTACTTGGCCATTTCAGAGGAGTCCAACATTTGCATGCGAATTGTTTTTAACCGTCGTGGACTGTGTCGGGGGCTCTAAATTTCCCTCCACCTTTCCCCAACTTTTCCTACTTAAACGGTTTTTCGTTTCAGTTGTGCCCGCCGCCTTGGCCCTTTTTTTTTCTTTATTTTAATAAGCATAAAGAGAGACGCTTTTCCGCGGCAACTTCCTGGCCAAGGCCTTTGAGCTGCTGCTGCTGCTGAAGGATTTCGTTTCTTTTAAGAAGAGAAAAGAATGCTGGAAAATTCAGCATTTGTAACACTAATCGAAAAGGGCTTTTTTGGCTTAAGAAACAAATGGTTATAACACTAAAAGTTTATGCATTTTAAGGGGAAATATTTAGAGAGAAAAATCTATGATTAAACGTTTAAAAAGATTGCAGAATTATTTTAAGAAAAAAATTATTTAAAAAAGACCACACTAACATTTAGATCAAAAATTAGCGAGAGAGAAACCTGACTTAAAGAAAGGAGCATTATATTTATAAAGATTTATAAAGATTTTCTATGGCTCACTTTTCTAGCTTCAAATACCTGAAAATTCTTGAGAAGTTTTATAGCCTTCGCCTGGAGGGATGGCATGTCGCTGACCAATCAACTCGAAACTCCAAGGCCGTTCGCCTTTGGTTTAGCTATGCGCTGCAATCAATCACCGGGGGCATTGTGGGGTTAAGCAAAGGTGACCTCTGACCTCCTCTCACTTGCCCGAGAAAGCCCACCTGTTGGCTTACTTACTCAGCCAAACTTTTCACTCTCACACACACTCAGAGAGGAAAATTCGCACAGTGGAAATGGCGGCACATTGAGTCGTCAGGCAAAAAGGAAATGGAAATGGAAATGGGGGGGGCAAAGGAAGGAAAGGAAGTGAATTTGGCCACGCCCAACCGCCCCCAAGTCACCTAATTACTCACACACACACACACATACTCGTTGTGCGGGGGTGCTAAGTGAGGGCACCTGGGCTTCCCCTTTCGGCTTCCTTCCCCAGGAAACGGCGATTAAAATCACTTTTGCGTTTCGGGAAATTACGAAATTATGTTACTCGAGTTGAGTTGAGTTTTCGAGGGAAAAGCTCAGGCAGCCGGAAAATGCACAGCAACAACAAGCACTAGCCAAGTTTATAGCCGAGACTCCAACTGTGGCAGGTGGGTTTTTTTGTTGGGAGTAAACGCAGATTTACGCCAACTTAACTTAACAAAAATGAAGAGCTCCAAAGGCGCTCCACAGAGACGCTCCAAGAAAAGGCCAACACAGGAAGATGCAAAACTTTTACAAACAGCGGAAAGCGGAGGCGATGGCGATGGCGAAGGCGAAGCCATGAGGCATTGCAATTAAAATGCAGCCAGGTTTGCCAGTCGCAATCGCAGCCCACTAAAGTCGACGCGAAAAGCTGGAAAATAATTTTCCCAGCTCAACTTCTTCGCCTATCTAAGTGAAAAGTGCTCCGGCGCAGGGATTATCCTTCAAGTGGCCTTCCAAGCGGAAAATGGAGAAGGGGTGATAGGTCGACGTAGGAGAATCAGCATTACAAATGCCAAACACTTGTTGCCATAGCAAAAGGAGGACCAAAAGTAGCAGTAGAATGAGCAGCAGCAGCAGCACCTGGAGATGAACGAGCGCACAAACAATAAACGAAAGAAAATTGCAAAATGAAATCAAGCGAGCTCCCAAATGTCCAGGACTTGAGGAGCGTCTAGAAGGGCAACAACAAACTATTTTACATAAACAATAAGCTTTACTTTATTACAAATGGAATTTTGTTTTAATTTATATTACACGGCATACCCAGCACCTAGAAGAGTGAAGAAGATTTAGGTTAATCAGTACACATTTTTTAAAAGCCCCAAAGAAATGCCTTAGCCACAATTATAATTTAACCACAAATTAATTCAATTAGCTTACTTTCTGTCAGTGTAAGTGGCAAGGGGTTCTAAAGCTAATTATCCTTCTTTTTTCAAGTATAAGCCAGGCTCTTCTTGAATGAATTTTATACACAATCTTTTGTCAGTGTGAAGTGAACCAGATTTCCGGGTTAAAAATCGAATCACTAGTCGGAGTCAAAAAGCAAGCGACCGACCAAAGGTGTTCATAATCCTATACTGATCCTGATCTGGATAATCTTGGCAGACACCAATTAGGGCAGCTTACCGCATACGGTCAGAGTCCAGGTTAAAAGAGTACCAGGACATGGCACGCCTTTGCCTGGAAGGCGGGGGAGGGGTAAAACAAAGCCGATTAGGCCAACTCCTTGCTACAGGATACCAGGGCTAAATGCAGTCTGACAACAAAAACTGAACCAGAAACAGAAACAGAAAGAGAAACTTGTGCCAGCAATAAAACTTATCCCAGAGATACGGACAAGCAGACTAGGGACCACGGAGGAGTAGCACTGACTCTTGGAGGGGCTAAATGATGGGCCACCGCCTCAGACACAGACTCGGGAATCAGAATCGTAAAATTCGCTGGGGCAGACAAACAAATTGACTCGAATTAGCCTAGGCAAATAAAATTAAATGAGCCGCAACGATTGGTTACCAGTCACTCATGCCAAGGGGGCGGCGTAGGAGCCACAAAAGAAAAAAAAAAAAAAACGAAATACACACATAAATCCAGTATATCCAGAGCCAAAGAAAACTTGGCCAAAGTTAACTATAAAAGCTAAAAAGTTTTTCAATAAACCGCCGACGACAAAATCTCTTAACTAGTTTAGCTCGCATACAATGCAGCTGTGGGTGGGGAAGAGTGGCATAAAAATAGATGGAAATGGATGATGAGATGACGCTGCAGCGAAGAATAACTCAACGAAATATGCATAGAAATTTGAAATTTACATGAAAATCTGGAACTGGCCATAAAAATTTAAGCAAGGTTTCACAAAACTTTGCTTAAAGTCCCATCAAGGAGAAGACATAGCCAAAGGAAACTTATTTTAGACCCTTAAAACAATATGTCCTTTGCGCAGGCAACTCAGCTCAACTCTGTCTGTCTGTCAAATATTTAAAATGTCAGCGGAGTTACTCGCTTTTTTGGGTTAGGCTCATGAATGGCCAATTATTATGCTTGGGCCAAAAAACAGGAAACTTCCTTTCAACTTGGGCGGAGGGAGAGGTGACATCAGGGTCATATCCTGGACAACCCTACGATGTCATGTCAGCATGACAGCATAAGAAGTGTGACTTGTGTGCGTGTGTGTGTGTGTCAGTCTTAATTTTCGCATTATGAAATTCATTAAAATGCAAAATTGTCCCAAAGCAACTTGTCATATAGACGAAAATATGGGTGAATTTCCCTGGAAAAGGCTACCCAGGGGTGGCCATTTCCGTAACACTTAATGGCACTTCGGAGAGTCCTCAAAGTTTTCACTGGTATTTAGCCAACTGCCAATGGAAAATTCATAGAGTTAATTATTTTTTTGTTAAAAGAAAAGGTTAACTTTATCTCGCTTTTACCTTACTTTCTATATTTTTAAAAATACTTCAGTTAACTTTTGATTAAGGAATTTTAAAGTAAAAGAAAGATTTAAAGAACAGGATAAGCCTTAACCCTACTTGGCTTTGTTTTGTCTTCTCTATCTCTCTCTTTTATTTTATTATTTTTTCCAGAAGTACTTTTTAGACACAAAAACAGTTAAGTAAAAATTGAGTTAACTGCGTAAAAAGTGCTTCCCTTTATGCATATCAAAAACTTTTTGGGACTCAATTATATTAGCCTTGTTTTTCCACGGGGGGCAAGTGCGTGCCGCTGGACTAATCAACTTGAATGAAAAATTCTTCTGCTTTTGACAAATTTGATAAAGCCAAACTTGAGAATGAACAAAAAGTAGAATGCCAAGAGACTAGACAGAGACTAGGAAAACTAGGAGAGCGACAAGAGAAATTCCGGCAGCTGCCGAAGGGTGAAAAGTAAATTAAACGGGGGGAGAGAGGAATTAGGGGGAAAATAGGGGAGAAAATAGGAAAAGCTAGTTTACGAAGGGAGATACACAAAAAGGGAGATAATATCTAAGCTTGGTCTTAGGAGCTGCAGGGCAGTAAAATAACAAAAGCCAATAAAAACGACAAATTCAATCGGAAAACAATCAAAGGACAATAGCTACGTCTAAGAGGTAAAGAGTGTTGTTTTTTTTTTGGTGTCAAATTTAAAGTGCAATTATATATCTATTTGTATATGAACAATAATAAAATAGTGCAAAAAGTGTCTATGTTTTTGGTGTTCTGCTCAATGTGTGTGTGTTTTTTTTTTTTTTGCCCATACCAAAGCGAAACTCCTTGCGCCTACCAGGAGAGGAACCTGATCCTGATCCCGTTCCCGCTCCCGATACTCCCGATCCCTTTTCCGATCCCATGCCAGCATGCGAAGCTCTTACCCTCAGGATACGTGGCTGGGCCAAGCGCTTCACGCGGTTCTTGGCCTCGTTAGCTATGAATTCGTTATTGTTAATATTTTCTTTTAATTTTTTTTTTTTTTTTGGTTAAAAAGGGTAAAAGGTAAAGCAAAATGCAAAATGGTTAATGGGATATGTTTATGGTTCCCACTAAGAAAGAGTCAATATATATGTCAGGGGGTATGAAAAAATATATAAAGAGCTTTGCTTTTTTTTTTAGCATATTAATTTAGCTTTCGATTTGGTTTAAACTTTAAAGTTAAAGTGACACTGGACTTTGAAAATTTAATGATTTACTAACAAGATTTTGGAAAATAAATTAAGATTTTCAAACATCAATCAAGGAACATGGCAGTAACCAAGAGAAATTTATAAAATCTTCATTAATTTTATTTAAATTTTAGCTTCAACATGGCCCAAATGCTTTCTAAATGAATTCTCCTAATTCTCATAATTTAAAACTCAGCTTTTTTCAGTCCAGCGTCACCTACTCATAAATATAAATCGGCTCTTGACTCACTTTTCACCCTCAGCCAGGTGCTGGCTGAATTCTCGCCGGCTTCGTTGGTGGCAAGGCACTGGAACATGGCGGCATCATCCAGGATTAGTTTCTTAATTACCAGCGTATTATCCGTGCTCAGCGAGTATCTAGAAAATAGAATAGGGTTTCAATTAATCCGTAATTCCTTCTCCCCGCCCCTGCTAACCACTCACCTGCCGCTCTCGATAAGCGGATCCACGGTTTCGGCATTCCTAAACCACTTGACCTGGGGCGTGGGCTCACCCACCACATCGCAGGGTAGCTGCACTTGTCCTCCAAACTCCCCAAAGGTCTCCGCTCGCATGGGCGTAAAGAACACAGGCGGCTCCAGGATCTGAAGACGACCTGTGGCCGTGACAGCCGGATAGCCACCGCTGCGCAATCGCACCTGGCAAGTATATTCCCCGGAATGTGAGCTATTCACTTGAAGCAGGGACAAAGTGCGATTCCAGGGATCGTTGATGGTGTGCCTCACCCCAGCCGTTTCCACGGCCAGGCCATCCTTTAGCCACAGGGTCTCCAATTCGTGCAAAGGACGGGCATTGGCAATGCAATGCAGCTCCACAACGGCAGTGCCCAGCTTCACTTTGGTATCCTGCGGCGGGACAATGATCTCTGGTGCCACCTCGATGTACGGATCACCGCTGACATTCAAATGGATGAAGGCGCTGCTCTCATCCTTGCCCAGCTGTGTATTTATCGCCTTGGCCCGGTAGCCCCTGCGGTCATTCTCGTCGGCACTCAGGATAATCAATTGATTGGCCGGGGTGAAGGCATATTTGATGTCATAGTTCAAGGGACCATCCTCTGATTGCCACGTAACCGAGGGCACCGGAACCGAGTCAATGGCAGGCATATCAAAGATGGCAGGATGGCCACTGGTCACGGTAAGGCGACCCTCGGTGGTGTTCTCAAAGATGCCCATGTCTGTAAAGGAGAAATTTAGGAATTTAATTTTTAAAACATTTGTAATAATATCTATTTCCCAATTATTTATGCTCTGTCTTGCTGTGTGCGTGTGTCATTCGCTAATTGAATTGAAGGCAACGCGTTGAACGGCCTGCGGGCAAGTCAATTTAACCTCGCTCATCGCTCTGACCCCCATTGCCCCCCCCCCTGAAAGTAGTAGAAACGTTCAGCAGCCACCCAGCTGAGCTTTAAAGGTTATTAGTTCAGTTTAGGCACTCGCTCTCGGTCCTACAATTAATTAAGTGCTCAAGACGATGCCGCCGCTGCTCCAAGTCAAACCGTCAACGAGTCATCGAGTCAGTCAGTTAGTCAGTTAGTCAGTCACCTCCTCTGGAGAGAGATTCCCACCGAAAAGAAGGTCACCATGAATGGATAGATGGATGGGTGGATGGATGGATGGATGGATGGAGGGGTAGATGGATGGTGGGTGTAAGGGGTCTCTGGGTTGAGTTCCATGTCGAGGGCCCGCTCGATTTATTAGGTTCAAGTAGTTGGGGGGTAATTCAGAGCCAGCGAGCCAGCTCAAGTGTCACACTCACACTTACTTGTCTAATTGTTCGTTATATCCACACCTAAACCCGGTGACCCTTAACCCCCCCGCCCTACAGGCCACACGCCATACTTAACCTCCTCCGTCGTTCCGCTCTCGTTGTAATTAAGTTCGCATTAAAGAAAAATTAGCAGCTAAACATTGATGGTCCTTGGCTGCTGTGACAGCCGCTTGATTAGTACTCCACCCAGAAAATCCCTCACGCTCGAAAGTCAACACTTACAGGCAGGGACAATGTTGGAATTTTAAATATCACATTAAAACTTGAAACTTGAACTTCAATTCCCTATAAACAAAGGCTAAACTATATATAATTGGCTAGTTAATGAGGCTGCCTAATAACAAATAAGCTTCAATAAGCCATCAATGACCCGCCAGCATTCTCAATTTAATTGATAACTCAAGCTGCTGCTCTGGTGTTCATCCCCGGAGAGTCTCGAATTTCCACTAGTCCAATCTTAACTAACTTTTCCCGCCGGATTGGATTGGGTTCTATATAGTATGTATGTACTTACAGGCCACAACAACATCGCTCTTCTCACTGAATATGGATCCGGCATCGTTCTTGGCAATGCACTGATAGCTACCCGCATCCTCCCGCCGGGTGCTGTGGAAGCGGTAGAACTGGCTGGACGAGAAGTCGCCCACGGGGATGCCATCCTTTAGCCATCGATATGTGGGCTGCGGGAATCCTGCAAAAGAGGGAGAGAGAGTATGAGTGAGTAAGTGAGTACTTGGGGGGGAAATTCTTTAATAAATATCCCGTGGAGAGTGGAAAATGAAGAGAGTGGAGGAGTTACCAGTGGTGGTTAAGGGTATCTCGTACATATCATTAAAAACCATGGCATTATTTGATTTCCACTGACAAAGGAACCAAAAATGGCCAGTGACGTGGCATAAAGGTTAAGCTTTAGGGAAAAATTCGTTTCTATTTAAAATTATTATATATACAGATAAATGTTTTGCTTTAAGCATAGAAAATTGAGTACATTTTTATTAATTTAAATTTTAAATAACATTAAATATTAATATTATGGGTAAAAGGTTAAAATGATATTATTAACAATATGTCAAAAAATATTTAACTTCTACTAAAATAACGATATATTGAAATAAATAACATAAAGTATTCATATTATTGATGCAATATATGTTATTTAATTATTTTTCATAATATTTTCAATCATATTATGCACATAAATGAACACAACATTAATTATTTTGCATAAATATCCAACAAAACATAAAAATTTTAATGCCAGTATTAATATTTTGATTTTCTTTTATTTCTAGTAGATTTTTTTTTATTTAAAAAATATGTTAAGCCATTTTGATAAATTTGAATATTTATTTAAATATATTTCTCTTATTTGAGTTGTGTTTCAGTTTACAAGATGCTCAATTTTATTAATAAATCATAATTTGTCATACTTTTGATTACCAGTAAATTATTTTAACAAAATAAATACTTTAACTTGCATTTTAAGCATTTAAACCAGAACCCATTGGATCTGTTGTACATGAAAATCGGCTCAAATCGACTTAAATCGATGAAATCTATTAATCCCATTTAAATATTCAGTACATAAGGGCTTAACTGGCCAATTTTTTGTTCCGTAATCCATCAATTATAAGTTGTATCCCCCCCTTTATCCCCCCCTGCTGTTTAATCCCCGCCACTGAAAGCGACCGCACAAAGCGATTAAATCGCATGCTGGCCCAGCCAAGTTCTCCTTCTCGTCATAAAGGGAGGCGACGGCACAAAGGACACATTCTCCTGGCCACAGTTGGCTTCATTTGTTTGAGCTTCCCAAGAGAAGTAGCAGAGAAAGGATATGGATATGGCAAGACCTCTCGGCAGGAGCCAAAGTGAGAGCTCTCCGCAGCTCATTCCAATTTCATTGCAGTCAGCCAGCCAGTGAGCCAGCCAGGCATTTAAATTAAAGTTGATTTATATGGGCTTGGGAAACTCCCCTGGCGGAATGGAATTGCAATTGGAATGGCTAAACAAAAATTACATGTGACCTGGGAGGGCGGCGGAACGGTTTCGGTTGGACTAAATGAAAGTCTGAATAAAATATGCCATTCGCCTAACTGGCCCAGGATGCAACAGGATTGAGTGCACATCACACAGGATGGCGGCGGACGAGACGAATGGCCGGAGGCCCAAAATCCGGTCATCAAGCCATCCCCAAAACCCGAAACCCAACCCCCATGAAAACCCATCGGCTGTCCCATCAACACTTTGGCAATGAGCTCAAGGAGGGAGGAGGGGGGACTGGGGCTGGAAATGAGAAGAAGGTTGGGTAGAAGGTATTAGCTTGGACGTAGCCTCCCAATACCCTGTAATTTTCATGGAAATAATAATGCCAGACTTCAATTAGAAACGTTTTCCGGGAACTTTAACCATTTCTGGGCTGCATTTTCCTGTAAACTTGAATTTTAGATTCATTTCTTCAAAAAATCTTAGCTGAGAGTACTTATATTTATTCTTATCCCAGTTTTTCTTAAAAGACATATATAATATATAATCATAGGCATCGCAGATAATTAAGAGTGACTCTGTATCTCCGTTTCTAGCACAAAATCCCCTCAGGGCCACTTACAGGGTATCTGGCAGGACCAAAACGTGGCCAATGGCAATGCAATTCACTTCATTCAGTTTGCAGACAAAATCGAATTGAGCCGAGTTAGAAGCGAAACTGGAAACTACCAGTCGAGAATAGGAATCAAATGGAATCAACTTGAGAATAGCTGGGAGAAGGCGGCCAAAAGTTTCTCAAGTGTTGGTCCAAAAAAAAAGAAAACCAGGGAAGAGCAAATATCCAAGAATAAGAAAGAACACAAAAAAAAGGAAGAGCAAAACGGACCAAAAGGCAAAAGTCTATTTGAGCATTTTGGGCAATGACGCTGCTATAAAATTACAATTTGGGGAATTGTAAGGCAAATACACATGGACACAAGCGCACATACACACACACACACACACACACACACACACACACATATGGCACAAGGACACCAGCAAGCTCACACATCAGAGTGCCGTTAGTCAACAGCAAAGGAAGAGAGCAAAAAAAAAAAAAAAGAAAGCGAAGAAACAAACATTCTCCAGCGAAATGTGTCAGCGCTAAATCGAAGCGAAAGCCCAATAAGCAGAGAAAAGGATGGAGAAAAGGAGGAACAGCGGGAAAAAGAGGTTGAGAGCAAGACAGGATAAGAGACAGAGGGGAAGCAGGGCAAAGAGATAGTCCCAGACGGACCCTAAGTCGAGAAAGGCACTGCCAAAAAAGATCAAAAAAACAAAAAAATCAAAATCGAAGTATTTAGTTTATATTTTTGTTTTTTCTAAAAATGTTTAATTTAATAATATTACTTATTTTAAAAGACAAAACCCTAGGATTTCGTTAAGGAAATATCAAAATTAAAAAATTAAAGACCCTGGCCACATTTATACTGCTTTTACCACCAATTTACATCTAGAATCCTTTTGGGAATTTTTGTGTTAGTATTGCTGTTTTTGAAATTTTTTTATATAAATATTTTTTATAAATAAATAAATATTAATTTGGAAATTAATATATAAAAATATATACATAAAAAAAAAATTACATTAAAAATATCTCAATTTTCATAACATTTTCCTTCAGAAAATGTAGTACAAACTATTTCTTTCAGTGCCCGCACACATGTCTCAGTTCTTCAGAGGGTATATATGTGTGTGTAATGAGTTTTTAATAACTAAACTGACAAAAATCCTTTAAGACCAAGCCATACAAAGTCACTCCTGTCACTCCAAAAACAACCCAGCAAAAAACGTAAGAAAAAAATAAAAAAGGAACTGAAGGCCAAGCCCAAAAATAAGAAAAACCAGAAGGGAGAGTTTACAAAAAGAAGCAAAAGGAAGCCAAGGAAAGCTGAAATTTACATTCTCTCTGGGGAAGAGAGTCAATCAGATAGTAAAAAGGCAAGAATTTTTTGGTAAGCCGAATCCCAAAAGGCATCGAGAACGCAGCACACATAACATTTTCATTAAAAAAGTAAGAAATTTCCGGGGCTAGCAATTACTTTGAAGCCTAAGGGTCCTAAGCTAGGGCTTAAAGTTATATAAAGTAAAGCTTATAAGTAATACTCTTCAAGTTTATTAATTACTTTCACAATAAAGTTAAACTAAAATGAAAATTATAAAAGTTTAAATTCAAATGGCAAAGTAAATAAAATGTCAAAATTGCGTTACAAACTCCTTCTTTGGCCCCTTTGATTTATCCTCTTTGCAATTCTTGACTTTTTGAGCCCGCAAAAGTGTGCTACGTTTTTTTTTTGTAGTCACAACACAAGTCATTGCCATATTTCCGCTGCTTTTCCTTGGCGGAAAATGCCACTCAATCGCCAACCAACCAACCAAGCAGCCAGTCAATCAGTTAGTCAATCAATCAATCAGCCAGTCAGTGTCTAAGCCAAACTGCATATAAATAAATTCAATAAACAGGCGACGCAACGCAACAAATTGCATTTGTGTGCACAACTCCTGCTCCTCCCCACCTTCCGCATACGGAAATTGTTTGATTTGTGGCCAGTGCAAACCCATCGAAAGCTACGCGAAATCAATTGCATTTAGAAGCAGCAGGAAGTTGGCAGGATATATATATATTATAGTATATATATATGTACGTCTGGCATCGGCATTCATAACTCCCTCGCTGCAGTCTTTTTTTACATTGGGGAAAAGTCGGAAAATCGGAAAGTCCATTTGCCAAATCCGTCAACTTGGACACACAACTCTCGAACCGAAAGATATCCGATCAGCTCATCCTGCCCTGCCTGAGCCTAAAATCCACCAAAAAGCCCAGGCAAACACACACAAGGACACACACTGCTGCGTATCCTTTGTCCCGTCAGTCTGGTAGTCAGACGGTCAGTTTTCCATTGGATTTCATTCGAGTTCAGAGGTCGCTCTAAAATCCGGACAAAGGAAACGAACGAAAGCCACGTTTGGTGACCCAAAAATTGGCCAATTTTAAACTCTTTAACTTTACCAAACTAGTTGGTGGCTTTTAAAGGGATTTGAATATGGCTTTAAGTTACGGATTTAAGCTTCTATTTTATATTATCATAAAGGTATAATCAAGGCAAGAAAATGTCTTTATTAAATAAGTTAAGCATTTTAATATTCAAAATCAGAGTTTCAGCTTTGAACAATTAGAATTTATATTAAGTAGTAATTATTATTATTAAGACTTGATTTATTAAAAAAAAATTTAAGAAAATATTTCCATTAATAATAATCATTATAAAAGCTAAAAATTGTAATATTTAAAACCATAGTTTCAGCTTTGAAATTCAATGGTTAATGGTTCAAAATGTTTATTTATTTTTTATAAATAGTTCATAGTTTATTCCCTTGCCTATACCTTCTCCCCAGCTTCTTCCGCTATTTATTTTTATTTGAATTTTTTTTATTAGAATTTGCCTTTGTTTTTTAGTTACATTTTCGTGTACAACTCATTATTATTCATCATGATTTGTGGCTATTTGTTTTGTCTTTGCTGAGCCAAATTGTTGTGTTACTTTTTGCACATCTTCTATATGTACATAGATATATATATGGTATATATATTCTACATTTAGATGTTTTTGCTTTTGTTATTTTACACATGTTTCCACAGCTTGTCTTACACAATTTTAATTTGCCTTTTGGAGTTGTTGAAACTTCAGTTATTGTTTTTGTTGTGGTTTTCTGTGGCAACTCATGGCACATGTTTGCTAAATTATTCACAGTGCAATGCGCTGACGCCTTTAGACCTGGCAAAAAAAAAAAAAAACAACAACAACAACTAACTAACGAGACACGAAAAATCTTCTACTATATTATTTTTTTCTTAGGGTTATTTTTTTTTCTGGTCTCAGGTGAGTTTTGTGTGAAGCGAAGTAAATTTTAAAAGTGCCTGAAGGGCTTTTTTTCTTTGCTTTGTGTGCTGCACTTTTTAGCTGCACATTTCACTTTTATGCATTGGCCTTTGTTTACACACAATTTTCCTCCGTCTTTCCTTTGGCAATACCATTTTTTTTTCCTGTTTTTGTCCAAAGAAACAACAATGACACCGAGGAAAATTGCATTTTCTTACTTTGAACAAACAGAAGTAAGTAATTATGATAAGAATTTTTTGAAATTTGCTTATAAATAAGAACTGATGAAAACTATGAAACCTTTTTTAAAGTTCAAGCTAGATTTATCGTGGAAACAATGAATTTCCCCTGACCTTGCTGGTATTTTTGCAATTTTTTTATTAACTGTCTCAGTTCTTACTTTATTTTTTGTTCTTGTCTGATGTGTTCATCTTTAAGTAAACACAATATCCTTGTTTTGTCTGGAATATTTGCTGGGTCTCCATTTCAGGAATATTTTCCCAGAACAACCATTGTTGTTGTTATTATTTTTATTGTTGCTACTGCTGATGATGCCTGTACATATATCGTATTCTTCTTTCACAACACATTAAGCAAAGCCCCATCCACTTTAGTCTAAATGACGACACAAGGAGCTGCATATAGGCGTATCGCTTTAAGACTCCTTCTTCTCGCTTTAACTCTCCTCCTCCCTATCTCTATCTCTTTCTGGGGGGCCTGTTTCTATCTCTTTCCAGAGGGTAAACAAGTGAATGTGAGAAAGGGGGACAAAAAAGCATTGCGACAAAAGGCTGCAACGAAAAACAATAGTTTGCAATTTTTGCAGTTTACCTTCTTTATTTCTATTTTTTTCTACTTTTTGCTTTTGCTCTTCTATTTTTTTTTTATATTTTTTTTTAAGCAGCAGAAGAAAGGCCTGGAAGTAAGAGAAAAGTAGAAGAAAGGCTTTAACGCACGTCTCTCTCTCTTGCTGTTGGCCCTCTTTTTCCTTGTTCGGTTTCTTCTGGCCATGCATTTTTTTCAGCACTCTTTTTCTACCATTTCTTTATATATACATATATATAAATGTTTTTTTTTTCCTTGTTCGACACATGTTGGGCTTGCACAGCACTGCCACTGAAAACGGCTTTGGCGGCTTTTGTTGTTGCCATAAAAAAAATAATAAAAAACAGTCTTTGTTGCAAGTGAATGCGCTACATTTGCGAAGAAAAAACAAATACTAAGAAAAGAAGCCCCATATTTGCCCTCCCTTTCTGCCACTTTCCTCCTTCTCACTCTATAATGCGGCCTCATCGCATTTCATTTTGTTGGCCAGAAACAATTCCACACACATATTTTGCTTAGCTTTTATGGTTCTAAATATTGGCATTAAGGCGGAATATAAGGTTTACTTTTGGTCTTAAGACTAGGGCTTTTTTTTGACAAATTTTACAATTTTAACGATTTTTTAAAACTATAAAGGGTTTAAAAAGAAAGGCTTTTATTTCTTATTTTGTTTATTTATTACATTCGAAATAGCTTGACCTTTAAAAAGAAGAAATTTCAGATCAGGAACCGAATGTGAGCCCAAAAATAACTAAAGGATTAAATTCAATTTGGAAAGTAAGAGTATTAAAATATGTATCTATGAAAAGTATGCTACATTTTTTTGTATTAGAAACCCCAACCCCTTTGAAAGTTACAGGGTATTGCCATAGTTTCTACCTTTAAAAAATCTACCTCCTTGCCTCTATTCCCAGGGCTATTCTCTTGCTGTTTTCATGATTGTCGCGGCACAAAATGCGAAGAAACGTAAACTTCAAGGGCCAAAGTGAGATGGAGAGAGTGATGGGAACTTGTTTTACTTGAGAGTTCCTCCTCCATGGCCAGGGAAAACACTAGGCGGAAAACCAAGGAGAAAAATCGCTACCGAAACACTAGCAAATAATAAAAAAAAAAAAACACACAAATGGTATGTGAGAGGAAGACTTCCTTGTGGAGAGAGGAACAGCTCCCGCCGCCCCCCCCCCATCGTCCTTCCAGTGGCAGGAACTACTAGAACTTCAAGTGGTTGGAGGAGTGGATGGATATATGTGCATGTGATGACAGCTAAAACCGCCAAAGTGACTGAAAGCGCGAACGTCGTGGCCGTTGTGGCATGTGTGTGTGACAACAACAAGAAACGCCAAAGAGCAGCTAAAGAGATTTGCATTTGTTTTTATTTTCCTTCCTCACTCGCTATTTTTCCTTTTTCTAAAGGGTATAGAATTTGCAAGGGTATTACATTTTTAGTTAAAAGTTCGCCATGCTCTAAACTGAGTCATATCTTATTGTTATTAATGCTAACCAGGAATATATTGACTTTATATTCTTGATTAGCATTAATAACAATATAAAAGTGAAAGTGAAAAGAGAAAGTAAGGAGAAGTAACGAGTTTCGAATTAAAGGACATGTGAGGACGACGAGCAACAAGGAAGAGAGAGGCAAAGACGAAGGGAAACCAATAAGTTAAGACAAAGCAACGAATAAAAATTAGCGAGATCGAACAGCGACGAGGGGAGTTCTTAAGCAGAGTTCCTAAGAAGATGGGTTAAAAGACAGGAGCAGAACTCTAAACATTACTTTAAAAAAATATATATATTATTTACTCATTAAAATAAATAAAAAAAAAATGTAATAATTATGTATATTGACCAAGAACTAGGTCAATTAACACATTCCAAGGGTATAAAAACTTCGACTTTCCGTAAGTGCAACAGCTTCTTCCGGTGTCCTTTGGTTTTTGTTTTTTCAATGCAATTTTTCCTCTTGGTTTTTTTTTCGGTTTCTACCTTCCTCTTTCTCCCCCACCTCCCCGTTCATCACTCTCACACTTCTTCTGTAGTTTCTTTTTTTTTTTGTTTTTTGGGGTTCCCCGCTTGCAGCTTATGCAAAGTGCATGGCTCTCGGGTGCCGTTGCATAGATCCCCATAAATGCGCACACAACCTGCCCGGGCTTCGTGTGTTTCTGCTTGTTTTTTTTTTTTTTTTTTTTTTTTTTTTTTTTTGCTACTCAAAATGTACATCAAAATTCAAGCGACAACCTGAGGCATTTTTGGGGGAAAAGCCCTCTCAAAAGGCTTGAAAACCAGTCAGCGATTATGTTGGAAATCACCCAAAATCACTTATATTCCGGGCGTTCTTTTTGGACAACAATATTTTTTGATTTAAGAAATTGAATAGCATTTGTTAGGTGATTAAATTTCAGAGAGAAAGTTATTATGATTACTATGTTCGATTTTTTTACTTATTAAATTAATTCCAAGCCCAATTTGTAGTCGAATTTTAAAATAAATTTCTTTACGCTATTTACACGCCAATTCTCTTTTTCTTTTTAGTAAAAAACCAACAATATTCACAGGCAGAAAACCATTAAAACCTAATCTGTGACACAGAGGTCTCAAAGGTCGATTGCTTAGATCACCATTTGACCTGATTCCGGTCATTAAATTAGGGGTCACCAGAATTTGGCTTTTAGCTAACGTTTAGCCAACAGCCAATATTCCCTTTCGCTGTAATTTGCCAATTAAGACACAACAAACAATGAATATACAATATCAAGGTATATATATGTATATGTATATATCTGCCCGAGGCAGGGACATTTTCACGACTAATTTTGCGAATCCGCCGGCCATAAAACACAAGCACAGGACTTCGAGACCGAGACAGAGACAAAAACAAAAAAAAAAAAAAAAAAGGCTGTAAACAGCAGAAGCCAGCCAGAAGGACGTTGGATGTAGGAGTAAGTTCATAACATTTCATTCTTTTGGCTTTTTTTGGGGCGGCTGGCGCTGGCCAACATGACCCCGAAAACAACAATATGAAACCGATACTTGAAGCTGTCAAATGCAGGACAGGACGGGGACAGGACGTGGGCCCAAATAAAAAGCGCCTGGAGGAAATATTACGTGTACCTGGAACTCGGGGCACCTGGAACCCGGGAGAGTTTTCCACCTCTCGTTCTCGGCCACGTCCCAAACTGGACGGTACACGCCCTAAAGCGCTCAAAGGATTACGCGACGGACGCGTCCTGGGATTGGTATTGGAGGGTAGGAAGGATTCGGAAAAGGACAAGAAAGCCGGCCGCCTCTGCCAAGGGAAACCTCATAAAAGTTATTGTTTTTCTACTTCATTATCTTTCAAAAGCGCGCACGAGGAGCACGGCGAGGGCGAGGGGGAAAAAATGTTTTCGTTTATGGTTTCATTTTACACACTCCCCATCCTCATCCTCCCGCTGGATCCCGCAGGACACGCTTTCAGCTTAGCTGTCAGACGCTTTGAGGGACAAGTGTTGCGTTTAGAACCCTCGCCGGGGCATTAGGGGGCTCCTCACGGCATTTACCGTGCCCCACGGTGGGCATTATGTTGTCACACCGCCCGCTCCTGTTGTGTGTGGTCACAATAAAATGTGTTTATGGCGGATTATTATCCTTGCAAACCATCGCATTTGATTCGGTTTAGCGTTTAGCAGTGCGTTTTGTAAACACTTTATTGGCCGATTTTTAATATAAGTTGGTACTTGTCGCTTTTTAGCTTGATTTTCTCGAGAAAATAATGTTGTTTTTCTGGATTGTTTTCAAGATGTTATATTTGTTTTGGTTCTTGGATGTTAGCATTTGGTTCTTTGGATGATTTATTTTGTAAAATTCGTTTGTCTTTGATTTGAAATTAATCTTTTTTTAGTATTTAGTGCAGGCTTGAATGAAATTTTAAGATGTTATTGATTTTAAATCAATATTTAATTTAAATTTAAATTTTAAATTTTAAATTAAAATACTTCATATAAGTATTATCAACATTAAATTTTAATTTAAAGATTTCAATATTTTATAGATATTATAAATGAATATTTAATAATTAAATAAATAAAAATAATACATTTATTTATCGATAAATAAATTTGTCGAACCACAATAATTTTTAGAATATCTTTTCAACGTTAAAAGTGATAAATTTCTATAAATTAAAGTTTACAAAATATTCTATATGATATTGAGCCCGATATTTATGTCAACTTATTATATCCAATTTTTCATTTTGATTTTGTATATTCCTAGTATATATAAATAAAGGATATATAGAAATAAAAACTATATATTTATATATTCTGAGGCTTTATTTCTGTCTTAAAACCTCCTGTTTACTTTGTTTAGATTTCCATTAGCCTGATATAAGCTGACTACCCCCCTTCGAATAGTATATTTCTTGTAATATATTCTTGGACTTACCCAATGCATGACATTGTAGTATCTTGGTGCTGCCCTCGCTCACAATCGACCCCGATGACGAGGGATGCGTGGTGAATCGCGGGGCCTGGAGCTGCTGCTGCGGCGGCGGCGGTGACTGTTGATGCTGCTGCAAAGGAACCAGCTGCTGCTGTGGCTGCGGATTGGCATCTGCAATAAAGGGAAAAGAGCCAAGACAGAGTTTAGTTCATGTTATCAATTTTAGAAAGAGGGTAAAAGCTGGAGGCAGCATTCGAGGAATTTAATTATGGCCAATGGTTGCTAGCCACAATATTGGCAGCTACAAATTCAGATTTAATAATAAGCAAGATCAGTGGATTTTCCACAGCAACAAAAAAAAAATCCGAATCGAACATTAACCGGATTTACTTAAAAGCTTCACACCCCCCAGGAACAGTTTCAGAGGCCCGATTCGTTCAGCTTTGGCATAAATCGAAGGGCTTAAAGATGAAAATGTTTGATTTATGGCACACAGGGTGGATAAAAAAAAAAACAAAAGCCGAATGGAAAATACGAAACCACCCACCCATCTATACATATAGATATATATACGTGTATATCCTGGAGATCGATTGCACTTGCATTTTATTTCCCATTTCTGTGAGGTTTTCCCCCTTTTTCTGGTTTCAGTTTTAATACAAGTAGGAGGAGGGCCCCAGGTGGAGGAGGAAGGAACTACAACAATATGGCAGAGGGCATCGCACACAATAAATTTCAGCTTTAATAAATAAAAACATTTCACATATTATTTCATTTGGTGGAAAAAAGAAAAAATGTATTAAAACAAACATTTCCCAATTTTTTGCTTAAGTTTTGTTTACATTTTTATTTACATTTTTATTAACATTTTTATTTACATTTTTATTAACATTTTCATTTTCATTTTTATTTAATTTGGGCACGCAAATCAAACGCAAAACTGAAACCGAGAAGCTCTAAGAGGGGGAAATGTAGTGTATTTCGATTCGAAATGAAACAAAACAAAGTCAAAAAAGAAGGAATAACATTAAGGGATCAAACAAAACACGAATATTTGATGCCCTCTCTAGCTCAAAATTTAAACAAACAAAAAATACAAAAAGGTAGTACACAAAATATAGAAAAATTCAATTGGAATTTGTTAAGTTCAACTGAAATGAGAAACATTTTTAATTAAAACATTTTATGCACCTCTCTCAAGTTGCATCGGTAATATCCCCAAAGAATAACTTTTTCTCCATTTTTTGTTGTTGTGTGTTGCCCCATTACAAGTACATATTTTGTTGTTCGGTTTGTGGGATTATAAATTCGTTTTCAATGCAGACACAACACAGAGACTGCCATATTTTACACTTTTTTTTTTGGAAGTAACAACAACCCAACGACAGTTGTGTGTTGGTTAAATTATTTTTCATAAATATTAGCCATTTGTATGCATAGATATATGGTGTAACAATGATATCAAGAGCAATTATCAAAGGAGGTGAAATTGCCATGTCGCCTCCTCCGATGATGATTTTGTGGGGGAGTAAATTATTCAGGATATACTAAAGCATATGCATGAGATCCTTGCATACATTTTTGGTCACCAATAAACACAATTTAATTGGTTTACAGATGAGGGAAGGGGGTAAATATCGTCAAAGGAGATACATTTTATGGAGCAGAAAGTGAAATTATTTGGCACTCTAGCAAAGGATAAGTAATTTCTGGGACAATTGTCTATAGAATTTTCCACCTACATACACAAACACAAAAACAGGGAATCAAAGGACAAAATTGGGAAAATATTATGAAGAGTGTGCTACCAATTTTTGGTTAAGGAAACTCAATTTGGTTCTGTTTTGCTAAAGGAAAATTATTTGAAAACTTGTAACTTGAAAATTTGTAAATATTTAAGTTTTTATAATTAATATAAAATTGTTAGATTCCAAAGTATAATTTTGTTTAGTTGTAAAAAAATTATGACAGACGGAAAGTTTTCACTGCTAGATTCGAGTTTAGCTTAGGTAGAGATGTAAATCTTCAGAAAAAGTTAGTTAATAAAGAAATTGCTTAAGCAAACTAAAGTTTTGATAAGAAAATTGTTTCGGATTAAAAAATTGGCATTATAAGATTCAAGATTTTGTTAAATAAAACTGTAAACAAAAATAGTTTCTAATAGAAAATTTAATTGAACAAAAAAGTGTTCAATTTATCCTTCAGTTTAAATTACAAATAAAATGTTTTATAATAATAAATTAATAGTTCCGCTAGGAAAATATAACTTTAAAAAATGTTATCTAAATTTAGTTTATTATTAAGCTAGAGAAAACCTATAAAACAATTTCAGGTAAAGAAATAAAACCAAAACAGATGCAATTTCAGCTAATTAGCATCCTTTATATACCAGAAATTCCTTGCTAAACCACTACTACTACATACTTTATAGTTTAACCATTTCCAAGTGTAAGTTATGCATGAATACTCTCTGTTTGCCGGACACAACTGTATTTTGTGTCCACTGACGACCACTGAGGCCCCCGTGTTGACAGGCAGCACTTGTGGACAACAATCTTGAAACCGCTAAGGATGCCAATCAATTGGTCAACTGCAGCATTCTGAACCAACGCGCTTGTTGATCTAGGCCTTGTCGATCGGTTGTCCATTGTGCGAATAATGTCGATTTCTATGATGATGGGGGTTGGGGGAAAATGGGGATAATGATGGGGTTGGGGTGCTGCTTTGCTAAGTGCCGATGGTGTTGATGAGTGCACGTCTCACCGTAGGCGACACCCCGTAAATGTGTGTGCTGTGTGTGTGTGTTTCGGTTGTTCTAGTTGTTGAGCCCTTGTTTGGTTTCAGCCCGAGTCAATGACGCTTTGCCACAGGCTACAGCCAAACCCAGCAGGCCAGGGGCGTTGCCATGATGACCCACCGATGAATGACCATACGCCAGGCACTGAGATAAATGATTGTAGGTTCAAATATAGGAAGTTATTTGAGGGGTTTTATTTGAAAATGAGTTCAAATACGAGTTTTTTAAATTTGGGAACCCATAAACTTATACATCTCTAAAAATATATAATATTTCCCTTTCCCTGTTTTTCTTATAAAGCTTTAAAGTTCTTAAAGAAATTTTCAAATATTAAAATTCAAAAAAAAAATAAAAAATCTATTAAATTCCCCCTAAACTTAACCCTTTTAGATTCTAAAATATTTGAAAATTTTCTCCCTGTGCTCTCGGCCATTTGTCCTGCCGTCAAACAAAGCAGGCGTTAAATTGCCATCATCGAGGTGGGGAAGTAAACATGGGCAAAAGGGTTAGATGAGTTGTTGCAGTGTTAGTTGTTGTTGTTGTAAAAAGGGAGATGAGGTGCATCGATGTGGAAATCTCCATGTCGCACTCGCTGTCTCTGGCACGCTCTTACTTGCTGGCACAACAACAACAGTACGGGGTTTTGCTTTTGCTTTGCTCTGGTCGAAGGTTAGCTTTGGCACTTCCCCCCACCTTTGGAATTGGTATAACCCAACCCCCAACCCCCCCCCCCACCCCAAGTCCCGCTGCCTCCCCTCTTCCCCCTTTCCATTGGCTTTTGTGGTTTTCTGCGCATGCGCAGCCCACCGCGAATTCCATTTTGCATGGCTTCTCCATATATCGGACACTTGATATGCTGTGGCAGTTGCAGGTCGAACGACCTTCTTGGCCAAGCTTCTAGGGATGGCAAAAAAAAAAAAAACAAAAAGAAATCTATATAAATTTCACTATACAATATTTTTAAAGGATAATTAATGTAAAATCAGTGGTAAATTGTTGCAATTAAAATTATCAAGTGCGAATTTGGATGAAGATTGGATTTGAAAATTCTAAAAAATATTGATGTAATATTTTTCAATAATTTTTAAGTATTCAAATCTTAAAAATATTTTTTATAATTTAAATTATATTTCAAATTTTAATATATACTAATATTGTTAAGATTTTGTTATTTAAACATTTTTATTAATAGATTTTAGAACCGATTGATACATGAAATATTTCTATATTTTTGACTTGATACATTTCCCGATATCAGACTTTTTCTTAGACCGAATCAAGCAATATTTCAAGCGATATATCGACCATGAAGTTCTCATCTCCTCACCCAGACTCTCGTCTTCCCTTTTACCTTAACGCCTCCTTGGCTGCTGTGAAAACTAAATGTGTGGCAGCTGCCGCTGCTGCTGTTTTTAGTGATGCGCTCAATTTGCAACACGCACTCAAGTGCTGCAGGCAGGCAGGCAGGCAGGCAGACAGGAAACTGTGTCAGCCTCCGTTTGGGCTTGAGCCTTGTGTGCGCCGCATGCAGCAAATGCAACCCGCAGCCTCGGCTTTTGTTGCTACATTTGTTTGTCCAATGATGCAAGACACACACAGGACAGACAGGACACCCAAGGAGCTAGTGAGCAACTTCCTCATGCGACAACTCAAGCTAATGATAAAACACACACACACACACACACATGGGCTCAAGTGGGTGTTTTCCTGGGTGGTCCTCTCGGGTCGCAGGTCACCTTCCCTGAAAGCACACACAACCCACACACACTTGAATCTGATATCTCCTTGGATGAGGGATAAACCAAAGATGAGCTGCTGGAATTCTTCGAAGGGGAAGTGATTTTAAATGCCACTAGATCCTGTTGATATCCTTTGCCTTTCAAGTAGTGTTTTCGTTGAGGTTTGTTTTCCTTTTTTTTTTTAGGTATTTAAATATGGAGAAAGGGAATGAATAAAACTTGGTTTTTTTTTTAAATTTTTGTAGCTGGAAACGTAGCTTACAAACTTAAAAGGAATTATTTGCAATCGTTTCTTATTATTTAAAACTCTTAATTTTTGGTCAATAAATTTTTTAAAAAGTTTAGCCTTTTTTAATTTTTCTGGGGAAGCATTTTCCCTTATAGGGTAAAGGGCTTTTCCCCTTCACAAAATTTTGATACTGCGATGACTCACAGCCCATAGATCAAGTTACAGCCTAGCTAGAGTTTTGTTTCTGTTTCGATTTCGGTTCTCTGATATTTTTTAACAGGCTTCAAGAATGCCCAGAGCTCGTTTGCCTAGCCGTCAATCATTCCTCGGGTGGCCGGGGGAATATATCTGGGAACCCCCATCATATATATGTATATTCTATATACCGCATTCAACTTTCGAGAGTCTCTCAACTAATTTTCATGTTGTCTGCACGCGGGACACGGCACATCAATCAAACTTTAACCCGCACAAACAATTCAACTTGATTTCTTTCGCTGCCTCTCACCCCTTTTTGCCAGCTTTTAACCCAATCTTCCCCTATATATATATATATACATATATGTTTGTGCATTTTCTTGGCTGAAAAATAGTTTCAGGAATTGTAAAACTTGCAAGTGTAAATAAATTATGCTAGGTGGGAACTTTTGGCCAACATTTTCTTGAAAGTTTCATGTGGCTTTCGGTAAAGGAAAATGTTAGCATTCCTCGAATGCGATGTGAGTGTGTGCCAAGCCAGAGTTATACATATATATTCTCTTGTCTAAGCAATATAATTTTATTAGACGTGATTTCAAATCTCAAAAAGGTAACTGAAAATTGGTTAAATATTTTTAAATTAAATGAAATGAAAAATAAAGCCTTAATTTGTTCAATTATTTATACATTTTCCCCCCTTAGAATTGCTCTAAACATTTTCCATTCCGCCCTTTTTCCCTCCCTTTTTTTTCGGGTAACCTCGCCCCTATATATGGGCGGCACATGCATGTTAATGATCTTTCATTCAGGTTCAGAATGAAGCGGGCGGGATTAGGGGAAACTCGAAAGATAAATGGACAGCAAATTTTCAATAATAATGAAAACGTTCACCACTCCCCCTCACCATAAAAATAGTTGGGGAAATTTTCAGTAATTATAGACATCAACTGAAGTGCGGTCGCATTTCCCCGAGGGTTGTGGGAGATTTCCCCGAGTCAAGAAGCGAATAATTTATACAGGAAAAGTGGACGGCAGGGAAAACTCTAGCTTCCCCCTCCAAGCCACATGTGACGCCTTAAATTACTTAAAAACTGGCAAGAGAAACCAAGTGAAGTTTTTGAGTGGCAATTGTTTTGTTCTTCCTTGAAATTCCCAAAGCTGAAACTAGGGAAAACATGGTATTAGGCTTCGGGTTGCACTCCTCACAGAATGATGTTTGATAGCAAAAAGGGAAATTATAATCACAGCTAAATTATATGGCAGAAAATGTATTTCGAAAAGTGGAAAGTGGATTTTTCCCTCAGGGAATTCATTAGTGGGTTTCGTTCTATGGAAGTTTGTGAAGAGTTTTATATTTTTAGGAAAGTTAATCTGGCAAATGGAAATAATAAAATATGTTGGAGAAATTACTAGGATTTTACGAACCCATAAAAAACAATGTTACATCTTAAAATTCTAACAAACTGACTTTGAATTTCGGTGCCAAAATTATTTATTACATTTTTTTGTAGACACATTCTAAAGGATTTTAAAATAGTCTGATGATGATTGTTGGAGTTCCTAAAATATATATTATTTATAAACAATAAATATTATTGCTTTTAATATACCTTTTCCTAAAAGAAATATTAAAAATAAAAAAATTAATCAAAAACCAATTAATTTCTTTGCATTTTTTTTTTTTTTGTATTTTCTCGTTGGCATTTCTGTATTTTATTTCCAGGTATTTAAATTAAAACCCCAAACATTTCATAGTTTTTAACATTTCATTTCACTTTTGTTTTGTCCAGCTGACGTTTTTTTTTTGTCGTTTGTCAAATACAGTTTTCCTAACCATCTCTCGACCAGCCCTCCCCGCCCGCAATAGTTTTATCTATCCCACCCATTTCCTTCCCTATTTTCCATCCTATTTCCCACCCCATTTTCTGCCCTGCTCCCCTCCCTCTTGTAGCGTTTTCCTCCCGCAGCTGAAGCAGCCGTCGTTGACACGTCTCATAAATTTCATTGCTGTCGCTGGTCGGTCGCCTAATCCGCGCGTCTCTCCGGCTCCCTGTCCTCCTTCTCCTTCTCCCTGTCCTTGTCACGTGAGAAATTGCACTTATCACTTGTCCTATTCCATTCCGTTTTGTTTAGTTTTTCCCCCCTCCCGCTTTCCCCGCCTTAAATTCTTGCCCTGATTTTTCTCGCTTTAAGCCACTGTGGGTGCGTTTACGCACGTTTTGGTAGTATTATTGGCCAAAGGTCTTAACCCCTTTTGCTCCGCACAGGACTAGGAGGTAAAAGGAATTAAGGCATTATTCAAACACTAATTCCCCCGCAGATCAACTGACTTTGAACTATTGTTTTGAGGGAGGTTAAATACAGGGAAAACCCATTCCGGGAATCAATGGAAGCCGTTTGCCTGCCGCCCAAAAAGGCGAAGACCATCTTAACTTGGACGAGTTTGGTGAAAATCCTCCGCCCAGGAAAAGCGAGGCTCTCCATGCAAAAAGTTTTGGAAATGCGACAAATGGCCCAAAATGGGACTACAAACACACTACCAATCTTACAGGGGGGGTAAACGGCGCAGAAAAACGGAGTGCCAGTGGAAGTGGTGGCCAAACTATTAAAATGACATTTTACGAAAATTCTTGGCACTCAACGCAGAAGGACGAGGGCGAAAACTAAGGCTGTGTCTTGTGCCAAAAAAAAAATATATATATAAATAAAATAAAAAAAATGTTCCACTCCACTCGAAACGGAATTAACTGAAGAAATTCAAACAAAAGGGAAGAAAAATGTTATAACAAAAAAAATTAAATGGAGCACCAAAATCAAAGAAAACGAAAGCCAAGTTGTAATGCACTCAAAAATTTGTATTTGGTTAATATAAAAATATATTTTAATATATTAAAAATATTTTCATAAATCAAATATATTGCAAACTTTTCTAAATTAAATTGTAAAGTATTAAAAAATTAATTTTATGTTTCAAAATATTTGAATTATATATTCGCATTTTATTTCGATTATTTTTGTTCTAAAAAAACAACAGAATAGCAATGGAATATTTTAATATATTCCTGAAAATATCATAAACTTTGCATTTACCGTTAACATATCTTTTGTATAATAAAAAAATACTTGAATATTATTATTTAATTTATTTTGAATTTTATTTCGATTATTTTGGATAGGAAAATTAAATACAAATTAAAATTTAAATATGGATTTATATATAGATTTTCAAGACAAATACTGATACAAAATTAATCATTTTAAATCGATTTATCAGTTCAGTTATTAGTTGTTAATTAATTATTTAAAAAAAGTCTTTATTTTCGTATTTAATTAAAAAAAAATATTGCTCGAGAACCACTGATCAACCACATCTCTATTGTATTTCCATTACAAAACATATATCGTACATCTTTGGTAGTCTGTATGACAATGAATTGCCCGACAACAACTCAAACAAGAAAGTTCAAAAAACTTAAGTTCAGAGTTTATTGATTCTCAACGTTGTTTTTCTCTTTTTTTGTCTTCTTTTTTTTTGGTTTTGTTACAACTTTTTGCCGCCTTTTTTCCGCCCCCCTATCTTTTTTTTTCTTGCCCCACTAACCAGACTCCAAGCGATGGATGCTGGCCCTTTGGCCGCCGCTAGAAAGCATTTAGTTTGCCATTTCACACACACACACACAAACCAGACAGGACCCAGGGGGGGGTAGGTCAGAGGCAGTGGTAAAAATATTTTTTGCACTGACATTGTTGCTCTGACCCAAAGGCAAATGGCTATTGGCCATTGGCCACGTTGGCGTCGTCGTTGTTGCCTGTAACTGAAACCTGCGATAAAAATAATGTCTCAACGTTTCATAATGGATTTAGTTTAGACGATTGAATATTTATCTATTTTTGTCCAGGGATTTGTGGACAGGTAATAAAAAAAATACAACGATTCGAAATTCGAATTTAATACTTCAATTCCCTCCACTCACAATAAATTATTTTACAGAGTGGAAAATTGCGCACATTACGCGTTGTTATCAAGTAAAACTAATTGAAAGCTTTTAGATTTCTAATCTGCATACACATGTTCATTAAAACACCAGTTTTATAAAATTAATTAACTCCGATAATTGCATTCAAGTGTCTGCTAAAAATAACATGGAGAATTTAGATAGTACATTACCAAAAAAAAAAAATGTTTTAAGGGGAATTTTCTGGGTTTCATTGTAGATTATTATTATTGTTTTGTTTCACCACACATGCTACCTGTTTTTATGTGTATTTATTTATTTATATATATATCCTCCATTTCAGGTGCCATATCTTCACTCCCACCGATTTGCATACAAGCGATAATCACTTGTTAGATGCAATTAAAACAAAAGTGAACTTTCTCAAGCTGATGCCGCAGACGGGAACCAAACACTTAGCCACAATATACAGGGTACAGTAGAGATTGCCAAGAACAACCAAGAAAAAATACAAACTATTCAAGTGAAAGTAAGGTTATTTGAATGGCTTTACAAGACTCTTTCAGAGTTTTATCTTATATGATATAGTTCCTTTATAACGAGTCTACCCTGTACCGTGTGCACTGAAGCAGTTCCCTCTGCAATTTCTCATCGCTGAATGAAAATTCACACAGGAAAAACACCGACGCGCTGTTTCACGAAAAATTGGATGGCATGCAATTTTCTTTTAGTAGACTTTAGCACGGCCATTCGCCCGCTTAGCTGCTTTTGCAGTCAAGCTGCTTTATCAGTAGAAGCACCAAGCAGAAGCAGCTTCTTTTCTGGCCAAGACTCCGGCTCTGCCACACACTCTCACTCTTTCGAGCTCATTATGAGTTGACACGGTGTGTGTGTGTGTCGCGGAGTGGCAACAATGCGCCCCGACTGTGTTGCAAGGAAATAAAGGAAAATATGTGGAGCACGCTTGCAGCAGCAGCAGCAGCACCAGCATAGCACAGACAGTAGGAAAATCCGGCAAAGAAGAAAAGCGGCGAAAATTTGTGCCAAGCAGCAGCAGTGGCAACAACGGAAATCATTTGAGCATGAAGGACACACACACACTGCTCAGGTGTATATGGGATCTCATCTTCAAATTGGGCTGCCGGGAAGCTCATTCACAGCTTTCACTAATTTTTTGGGGGTTTCTATAGATATATATATCTATATATCTATGTATCTTTTGAGAGCTGTTACAGCATTTTATGGCTATTATAATGAGCTGAGAAATGCCTTCATAATCTGAAATTTTCAAAAGAAAGTAATGAGCTCTAAAAAGTTAACTAAAAAAATGGCATTTTAAAAATTATTAAGATTTCAAAACAGAGTAAACAATAGGCTAATAAATATTGAATTAAATTTAAATATAATAATAAAACCAAATAAAAATTTATTTAATATTTAAAAACATCTTCATTATATCTTGTAGATATATACTCCTCCCTCCCCAAAAAAAAAAAATAAATCTCAATTTAACGCGGTCACCATTTAATGCCTGTCGTTATTCAAACTCATCCTGCGGAATCTTCAAGTAATTTATGAGCGTTTTGATGCGACTTAATAAGCGCAACCCAAACTCTGGACGGAATCCAGGATACTCAATGGGCAGGGTTCAGGCTCCCAGGAATCCAAAAAGGCAGTCGAAAAAGGAAAACAGAAAAGCTCCTTACGTGTGTGTTCGTTGTTCGCCTGTTGTTTATTGCGCTTTTATTTTAATATGATTTTCCAGCAATTGTCATTGTCTGCTCGCTCGCCCGTTGTTGTTTGCCAGTGTTTTCCTTCCTTGTCCCTTTATTTATGTAGTGCCTTTTCTTTCCCATAGACCTGCCCCAACATACTCCCATTTCCCGACAACCTCTCAAAGCTGCCAGTGTACTTCTCTGCTCCGTTTTCTTGGCTGGCAACGCATGGAGCGAAGCAACCTTCTTATTGGGATTGGGATTGGAATCTCGGGAGTTACTTGGACACAAACTCTTGGCAACGTCGAAAATGTGAGGGGGGCATTGCCGTATTTGTACTTTAAGTGGTTCAGTTTTGGCTTGGCATCGTCGTCTTCTCCGAATTATATGTAACATATAAATAATTTTTTACTTTATTGCCGCTTGTTGTCTGCTGTTTGTACTTTATTTTTTTTTCCTCTTGTTTTTTTCAGCGTCTTTTGGCCCTTTTATGGTGGGCTTCCTTCTCCTCCTGCCAGTTTTTTTTTTTTTGTTTTTTGTTTTGCCCTCTTAAAGACCAGACACACAAACGACAAAAAAAAAGGCAGTCAAATTAGTTTGGTGTCTCAAGGGAGACAACAGAAAACACAACAAATTTTCAACTAATGAAAATGTAATAAAAAACAAAAAAATAAAATAAAAAAAGAACCCCTATGTACAATCTGTCGTCACTAGGAATTATTTCGTTTGAGTTTCTCATGGAATTTCAATGAATTTGGCCAACAGGAAAATGTTTATGCGTTTTATTGTCCATTAATCAATTTGATATGTGTTTATAGCTCGTAAATTATACGGATTTCTACATCAAAGCTGGAACCTTGAGTTTCAGAATTTTCTAAGAAATATATAATTATTATTATTATAATTATTCTCTTTGTATCTCAGCTTGTTTGGTTTATGAGTAGTGACTTTTTTGAACCCCTCACTTGATCAGAGAGGGAATTTTGCGCTTCACATTTTGTTCTTTGCTTCCTGTTGACATTTTCATAACCTCATAATAAACTTGGCTCATTGTTCGCCTGCTCCTGCTGCTGCTGCATCAAGGTCGCTGCACAAGTGGGGGAGAGTTTTTGGGGTGGAGAGCGAGGGGCAGAAACAACATAATTAGCGCATTTCCTTGCCGCCACTGACAGCTGCAACAGGAGAAGTGCTTCATTCGTGTCTGAGGAGCGTGAATCCCTGCCGCCCAACCATCCCATACCCTCCTCCTTCTCCTCCTCCTCACCCTTTCAGCACTCGACAGTGTCTGGCACTTCAAACACGCACTCTCTCCCAAGTGATGCAACTTCCGCGGGAAGGAGCAGATGCAGCAGCAGCAGCAGAAGATAACCTGACATTGAAACAATGCCAGCGCTGGTAGCGAAGGAGTAAAGTGAGTGGCAGCTGTGGCAGGGTGAGGTTGCAACCGATAGTTGTGGCAGTTATCGAGGTCTTTAAAAACTTAATAAAATTTCTTGGCATATTTAATAAAGATTTTAATGAGTTAATGAAAGTTTATGAATTAGTTTGAAAACTAGTATAAATCAGAATAAAATTAGTTAAATAAAATTTAAAAAATCTAAAGAGATAAATCTCAGATATAATACTAGCTAAAGGTTATAAAAAAAAAGATTTGCATCTATAGAAAAATTATATAAAATTATGTTTAAACAAAATTAGAACAAGGAAAACATTAAACTAATCTTTAACCCACAAATTTGAATTATATATCCCATTATTATATATTATATATATAACCAAAATATCAGACTTTCCATATTATCTATAATACCATCTCTGATAGAAAAACAAAATCGTGTGGTACCGTGAAACCTGACCCCCATTCAGCCTCCTCCCGCCACTCTGCCAATCCGAGGGAACCCCCCTTCACCCCTTCTTGGGCTGCTTCTGTCATATGTAAGTTGTTCTCTTGTTGCCTGATTATTATAATTAGGTTTTGTTGCCACCGCTGAAGCGTAACACTGAATGTCGGGAATAAATAAAACAAAAAAGGGGGTAAAATGTACCTATAAATGGGATGAGTTGACGCCAGCTGCCAACTGCCGACTCTGCCGGCAATTTAGAGCTCGATTAACTCTCATCTCTCACAATTTGAGACGCTCGTCGGACTCAGATTTCCTTTAGCCAGGCAAGACGGTGGACTGAAACTGAAATTAAGACCAAGGCAGATGGATAAAGTGGGGTCACCTGGCTAATCAAACCAACAGATTAAACCGAGAGAAGAGCCACAAGCGATCTATATATATATATTTATATATATAACCCATCGCCATCAATCTAGAGCAGGGTTGGGGCTCCAAATTGAAAAGAATTTAGCTTGAAGAGTCTCCTCGAGGCAATTGAGAAATGCAATAATGGTCAAGAGGGAAGAGAGAGACAGGGAGACAGACTGAGGGAGAGGGGGAGAGTGGGAAAACCGCTAATTGAGCAGGGCAATTTATTTTTCACAAAAAAAAAAAAAAAAAAAAAAAAAAAAAAAACACTTCCCCCCACAAAGTGAAACCCGTCAGCAAAATCAAGGACCTAGGCTAGAGTCAAGCCTTGATTTTGGTTAGCTAAATATTGATTTAAGCAATTAGGTTTATAAATATATAGAAATTTAGAGAAGGACTTTAATTTAAATATATTTATATATATTAGTAATATTATGGCTTTAATTTAAAGCATTTACAGCAAAAAGCCACATAGAACTTATGAGAATTAAAGGCATCTAGCAAAGCAACTAATGATCTTTATTATATATGTATAAAATTTATACTATAAATATATAATAAATACAAATCAATCTTTAGTTTTTCCCAATAATATCTTTAAGATATGTATAATACCTAATTCTTTAGATCTATAAAATCTTAAATAGTTTAATTTCCTTACTTTCTTTTCCAGTTTTAAATACAAAAAGCTTTTAACTTTTAAAACCTAAACTTTAATAATCGCCTCATAATGCCTTTGGCAGATTTCTAGCAACCACTGTTCGAGTGTTGGAGTTTTTCCACATTATCATTGCCGCTTTTTTCTATCAACTCCCCCTTTCTTTTTTCAATCACTTAGCCTGGCAAATTTTCAAAGTTTTCCCAAGCTCAGGCAATGGATTTGAAATCGTTATGCTCGCATTAACCCAATTTACAGAACGCATCGTTGGCTCGATATTGCAACAAGCAGCCCCCCTCGCTCTTTGCGATTTATAAACAATTTTGCTATTTTCATTATTGAAAAACGCAAGAAAAGCGAAGTTGCAAGCGGTAGTGGGTGTGAGCGTTGATGAGGCTATGTGGCGGCGGCATTTTCCTCTTCAACTTTTGCCTCTTTTATGCCGAGGCTTCTTATTCTGCCTTCTTCCTCTGATGATGATGATGATGATGAAATCGTCTAAAAATGTTTTTGTTTATTCCTCTATTTTGGTTCGGGGTGCTGCAGATGGAGATGGAGATCCACAATTGCAGCAGCAGCAGCAGCAGACTCCACAAACAGAAAATGCATCCAAAAGAAAAGCACACATAGACCAAGAAATATAAACAAGAGGAAAAGGCCCCGCTTTGGGGAATACCTGACTAAATGGGTTTAAAAAAAAAACAACCTTAATTTAGTAGATAAATTTGGGTAATAAATAAAAAAAGGACATTTCAGGAGTTTACATCTTAAATGTAATATCTTTAACCCAAAAAGATCCTGAGATTGATAAAATTATTATTCGTTTTATAAAGCTTAAGTATGAATTTTTGAAAAATACTTTGTTTTTCTAAGAAAGTTAAAAATTACCATCCCAAAATTCACATGTCAAACTCTTATAGTTCCCGAGATCAGATGGAACATTCTTGAGAATTTTGCCACCTATAAATTAAAATATAAAAAAAAATTCTTCGTCTTGAAGAAAATACAAAGTACTTAAACACTTCATGAACATTTAGAATTATATACCTAACGAGTCCCAGTCCAATATACCCTTTTCCTTTCACAATCACCCAGTATTATAAAATGCAGTTGGGCGTCATTTTTTGACTTTAAAGCCATGTGTTCAACACGTTCCTTTTCTAAGCAAGAAAAATGTCGGAAAAACTAGGAGGGGGCAAAAAACGGAGGTAATAGAGTTTCGAGCGGTGAAGAATTGGTTAATGTGCAACCTTAAGTAAATGCTGGAAAATTCAGGCTGCAGGTCAGACCAAGGAGAGCGATAAAGCGAGAGACAGAGAGAATGGACAGTGGAAAATGCCGCGGGAGAATTGGACAGAGAGACAAAAGAAGCAGAGAACCAAAGATTTTTGTTGAGAAGAGGTGCGAGGAGGGGGTTGTATATGGAGAACGAGTAAATCAGGTTTTTCAGTCGTCAAAGTATTAACCTTTTGTTGGACTTGCGGAGTTGGAGCTGCTGCTGCTAGTGAAATATTTCAGGCATTTTACAGGTATATATATATATAGTAATATATATATATATATACCATAAAGCGGGGCAGAATCGAAGGAAACTCAAAGCCCGTAGAGGGGGCCCCAGGTGCAGCTTAGCTCAGGTGCGTGTGTGTGCCAGGAAAATTCAAAGGGAGGGGAAGGCTAGCGGGAATGTGAGGACTTGCAGCTAAAGAGCTAAAGCTGCCTGGCTGGAGACTTTTGGCGGCCAGTGTGTGGCACAAGTGGCGCGCACGATTACTCACATGTATATGTGTGTGTGTGTGCGTTTTGCTGCTACTTCGGCCTCTGACTTGCCTTTTCCCTCCATTTTAAAGCCCCTTTCTTCTGGGTCTCCTCTCTCCTTTTGAGGTCACTTCAAGTGGCTTATTTCCGCCTTTTTGCATGCTGCTGTTGCTGCTGGCTGCTGCACTACGCCCCTACCTTTACCACCCCCCTCCCAACCCCTTGGTCAGTTTCGACATGTGCCTGCAGTTAACAACACAGACAGGGACAGGGGGAAGCGACCAGGTCAGCCAGCCAAGTAAAAGAAAACAGCCAAGTGGCTGCACCAAAAATAAAATACCAAACGGCATCAGTACATCGGGATGGACGGCAAGAGGACCTGTAAACTTATGCAGTACATCAATCAATCAATCAATCAACGAAAGCTACCTCCTTCTGGGGAATTTCCTCTCTCTCTCCCTCTGATGGCTTAAGTTTAGGTGTCGGCATAGATGATGGACCACAAATCACTCAAGAGTTTATATCTTAAAGGCGATAATCCCCTCTTGTTAGTCAAAAAAGAACTCGGGGAGATTTTCAATCAAAAAAGAGAGAGAGCTTCTCTCAGAGCTATAAGCTGTATCTTTGGCTACTTTGCTTATACATTGCAGGCAAAGAAAAAAGAAAAAAAAAAGATTGATCAGTTGCAAAGAGATCGAGGAAGAGACAAAGCCCTTACACAAACAGTGAGACAGCTTATCGATCAAAGCGAGAGCTTAGGGGAGAGACTGAGCTCTTAATGAAAGTAAAACCCTCTCCAGTGAGTTTTCCTTTTAATATTCGTATAATTATTTCAAAGGCTTTTCATTTTTCTATCTAAATTTTCTAGATTTTTATCTATTATGCATTTTCCTAATCGCTCTAATTTGGGTTTCCTGGTCTCCAACATACCCCAGTCTTCCTCTTTTTCATTAAACCACAATTTCACAGGGTATTTCCCCGCTCTGCGTGCAGAAAAGTAGAACACATTCGCTCATACACAAAGGCAATCAAAAAGCCAAGAGTGGACGCTGCAACAAATCGCCAAGTGTCGATAGCACGAAAAGAGAGAAAAAAAAAATGAAATGTTGCTGCAACGCCAGGGAGCATATGTGTGTGTGTGTGTGTGTGTGGTGATGAAAAGAAGGGGTAAATAAAGGGGTGAATCACGGATGAAAATGGGGGAAAAACGGGGCACAAATGCAGTGAACTGCATTTCGTTCAATTTGGCTTTTTGTTTTGCTCTTTTATTCGCCGCCTCTTTTGTTGCTGCGCCATTGACTCTTTCCTTTTCAAGCCTCTTTCAGGCCATTTTGCCTTTTGCTTTGTTACTCGCTTGCCTCGCCAATCATGTTAACCCAAATTGCTGTTGCTGTTCCCAAACTCTAGAATTGCAACAGCCACAGCAACAACAAGAGAAAAAAACAACAAAAAAAATATATATATAAATAATAATACGTACAACACACATATAGTACCAGTGCGCCTCAAAGAAAGCGAAAAGCTGCAACGGAAGTTAACTCAATTTCATTTATTTGTTAATTTAAATTTTCATATTTCAGTCGAGCGACTTTCCAGCAGCAGCAGAAGGAGCAAGAGAGGAAAAGCGGAGGCGGAAGCCAAAAGTTAGGGTGCATCCAAAGGGGGTTGGTAGGTAGATCGGTTCCACATCACCGCCACTTAAAGGGGAGTGTGCTTAAACAGAAGCTAAGCGACAGCAGATGGTCAAAATGTTGTTGCAACAACCAATATACATACATACATATATATCTCGATATCTTGCATATAAAGAGATTATTAATCGTTGGTAGAAAGCAGTTTGGTTTTCCTTAATTTAAGTAAAAACAATAAACTGATTGATTAAACTGTTTATGTTCTCAATAAGAAAAAGATGCATAAATTTATACGCTTCCCAAATAAATTCACAACAAAATTAAAAAAAAATTAATGGACAAAAAAAAAACTATAAAAAATAAATGCACAAATGCAGCAAAATATGAAAAATAAATTAACAATAAAAATAAATGAACAATAAAAATAAATTCATAATAAAAATATAAATCCATAATAAAATATTATAAATACCATACATTCATAATAAATTATGACAAAATAAATTGATAATAAAATATAAAATATATTCACAATAAAATATGAAAGAAAAAAACCCTAAAAATTCCACAAACATGACTAAATCTTGCTCAATCCCTCTCCCCGGTGATAAGAGTACACGCTAATATATCACTCAAACACTTCCTAAGAACACATAATTCCCAATACAACACTCAAAGGGCGCTTCCATAATCAGAAACAGAAATAGGAATTGAAAATTGAAATAAAACCAATTGAGGCATTTGTTATCGATCCATTTAAGTCAGTTTGCTAACGAAAATCTCAGGCAATGGCCCACGCACTAAAAAACTGAACCGAAGGGAGTGAGAATTGTTTACATTTCACATTTATCGCGGCGCTGTAGATAACAAATTTAAACCGAAAGTAAACCAGCTGCAAAGTGGGGCACAAGTCTTGTTCGGCAAAATGTTCGGAGATTAACTTGTAAGACAGACGGCCCCGGAGATTTCAAACCCTTTATTTTTTGCTGGAGATGACACAATATCCGTGACTCATCCTGTAGTAGAGATACGATACAATATCTCATGCCATAATTTTCTTTCAAAAGATGAAGTCATTTTTATTTTTAAAAGGGATTTCTTCAGTAATTAATTCAGTAAATTAATCGAAGTGATTATTTTTTGTATGATAACAGACTTGATAGGTAATTTTCTAGATGATATCTATGAAATTATGCTCAGTTTTTTAAATTTTAATGTGGAATTTATGGGAAATTTGTTAAAAAATTTATCATAATGCCAAATTTTCGCTCTTTTGTATTAACACAATATTTTAGAATGTTTTAAAATTATATAATATTTATATTATATAATTAATATTTATATAATTATTAAATTAATATAATATTTTATAATTTTTAGTATTAGGCACAAACTTTTTGTTACATTTCTATAACTTTATTAAATATAAATACATTTTTAATTTTTTTTCAGCTCTTTTAAATTTTCCTTATTTGTGATTTTCCCCAGAACTTTCCTGCTTTCACGCTATCATCTCTGGCTGAAATTGTTTCCAGCTACTCATCCACTTAGTTTGGCCCCAACTTCAGTTGCTGTTACGCCTCATCCCCCTCTGACTCCTCCACCTTCTTCTCCTCCTTTTCTGCTTGCTCCTCCAGTGTTTCTCCCCCGCCTGCTCCACCTTCTCCCCCCCTCTTCAACCTTTCTCTGTCTGCGGAATTGATGATGTTGATGACGTCTGGCGGCGGCAATCAGAGCAATCAGGCAATTCAATCAGTCGCAAGCCAGTCAAGGCTCGCTCCTTGTATTAACCCCCCCCCCCCCCCCCCCCCC
>VNJN01005470.1:85785-123507 GCA_008042485.1 Drosophila mayri | reverse complement strand
GAGAAAAAAAAAGTCCCAAAAAAAAAAAAAAAAAGAAAAAGGAAAATGGGAAAAAGTGCAGTCAACTTGTGTTGTTATCGCCTGTCAGACAGCAGCCAAGAATAAGAAGTTTTATTTCCACTTATCCCCTTTGGCCCCGGCCAAGAATACAGTTGCTGCAACGATAAGGACCGAGCAGCGCCGCCGCCGCCGCTCCAGCTGCATTTGCCAGTTTATTCTATTTTTTATTATTTCTTTCTTAATTTTAATTAACGCACTGAATGGGACCTCCTCCCTCTGGGTTCGCACCGAGATTGAGGCGGAGGGTGAAAGGAGGAAGAGTGTACATTTTCCGAGACATGTTATCTAATTAAATTGGGGGGAAAATCTACAAGAAAGGAAATTATCTATTCCGCTCCGATGAAATCTCTGCGTCTGCCGATGGGGATCAGTGTGATTTTGCCTCTATTTTTTCCCCCTGTCTATATATTTATGTATAGCTCGTGGAGAGCGGACATAAAAATGTTTCAAAGATATAATTTTAATGAACCCAAACGGTGGGGAATAGGTTCACTAATGATATTATTCCCAGATGATCTTAGCTGGAACCAAAATAGATTAAATATATTTTTGAAGCGTGATTTTTAACTTGAAAATTAATACAACTAAAATTTGTATTATTTTGTAGAAATTTAAATTTTTGGCTTCATGTTTTTTAAAGGATGACGGAATAAATTGGAGATATCAATACTGAAACGATCGTTGATCTGAATATATATGCATAAGTTCATAACTTAACGTTTTTTAGGTGCTTTTAGATTTTTTGTTTAATAAACTGAATAAATTGAAATGGAAAAAGGATCGAATAAAATAATTTAAATTTTTTTTCATATCTTTCCATAATATCCATTAAATATTTTACGATATTTAAAGGATTTATATATAAAAGGTTTTCGATATACTTCGATACTTTATATATTTTTTTGCCTCAAAAATCTATATATTTCCCATACAATTTCACTACCCATTTCCATCTTGGCTGTTGCAACCTGACCAACAAAAGCATAAAAAAATAAAATTAAATAAATAAAAAGAAAACCCAGCGGGGAAAAATAACAACAGCTGCCAATTGAATGATTAAAGCCAAGAGACAAGAGTCCAGAACCATAAAAATGGAGAGAGTGAGAAATATGTAGATAAAATTCAATAAAATAAAATGAAATAGAGATGGCTTAACGATGGCAGACTTTTCTATGCTTACCCTTTACTCAGTTTAGTTACTCACTCGCTTATTCATGAATCATGGAGCTTTATGACTCGATTGCCGGGCTTTTCTCTTTTCTTATTTTTCTTGTTTTGTTTTTTTTTTTTTTTTTTATTGCAGTTGATTAAAAGCCGGGCACAGTTGCAAATAATGTAAGCAAGAGGAAATGATTCATGTTGAAGTCACAAAGGAAAAATTAACTCAAGCTTGAAAACAAGTTTAGGGGAAATACAGGCCTCAAATTGATGGCAAATTAACTCCTTCTTAAGGGAAGGCAAACTCTCACATTGACAAACATTCAAAAACATATTGATATTAAATTCTGGCATCAGCAGGCACACACAGAGTCCCGTTGTGAGCCTTTTTGCTACCAGTTTCACCTGTTTTTCTGGGCAGCACACACCTTTGTGTACGGTGGCAGCCCTTTTGGTTCTTTGATTGGGGCGCCCGGCTTTCAAATATTTGGCCCAAAAACACACATTTGGACATTTTGGCAGTGGTCAAATGCATAAGCTCTCAATTCCTGGCCAACAGGCTGACCTGGCCAGCTTACCATGGAATTCCAAAAGCCGGTTGCCGGGCAATTTGACAAAGCTAATCATCAGGCGGCACACACACACACTGGCCCTTTGCCTTCCTTTGTCATCGTTCCTTCGGCCGAAAAGCCTCAATTATATTTTTGGTCTGCGAAATGCAAAATCTTTGCCATCATTCATACCCATTGTACCTAGGTTTTCCATTTTTGATTTGCGCATTACTTTTGTACATTACAATTTCCAACTATTTGACAAGAAACTGGCGCAGCAAAAATATTCAAAAACGAGCCCTGAATCCCTCGAAATTGAGAGACAAAGATCTCAACTGAAGAAGCACTCTTTGCCTCTCCATTGCCTTCTACCACTTCAGGAAGCACTTCATTTGGAAATGTTGATGAGACAATTATTCAAGTTGAAATTATATTTAACTCGCTTTGCTCTCAGCTTCACAATTAATGGAAAAAAATGGGGTGAAAAAAGAAAACTAATTAATTTTTAAGCCAAGAATTGCTTACGTCTCTGATAGATTGACAGACTTGTGAGGCAAAAACTGCAACACAAAAATCATCTGCAAGTTGCCAAAAGGAAATCAAGTCATGACAGAGAACATTGGCACATTGAGTGGGTGGGCTTGGAAAATTCAAAAGGGTTTCGAAAAGCCGTTGCAAAAAAAGAAAAAAGAAAAACTCACATAGAAAGAGGAACAGAACAAAGAAGCTGAAACAATTGACTTTCTCTACTTTTTCATGCAATGAAAATGAAAACGAAAATCAGAATGAAAATGATTTCAGCAAATCAACACGTTTTTGTTATGGCTTTACGTGTGTGTTTGTGTTTTGCACAAATCTCAGTCTGCATGAAAGATGTAGCTAACAACACTGTCAAAAAAAAACTGATGAAGTTTTCATTACCTTCTTATCAACAAGTTTCAACAAATTCCTACTGATTTTATGATCCTTGAAATGATTTTACATCCTCTACTAAATATATTTCTACAAAAAACAATATGCTATAATTTTGTTAGCTTATAAGCTTTATGTATTTACCAATCACATGCCAAATTTCAATACGATTGAAGCCATATAATCATGATCAATAATTATGAAAGCAATTTGACTTGCTTTTCCAAATATTTCCTGTAGATAATCCCCAAAAAGTAGGCCATAATTTTAGTAAATTAAGCTGTTAGCTGGCAAAACGAATCTTCTCCGATTTTCTAACTCAACAACAACCTCACTCAGATTCCTTTTGAAATTCTCTAATCTAATTAGTGATGAATTCTTTAGTGGAAAATTTTCTTCTGGTATATTTTCCTACTTGTTCTTTGCCGGAGAAGTTGTTTCCTCATTGCAGTTGTTGTTGGTGGTGTTGGTGTTTTTTGTTGTTGTTGTTGTTGTTGTTGTTCTTATTATTATTGTTGTTCTTGTTGCTGATTGAATTGTGCAAAACCCAAAAGTCGGAAACTTTTCAACGAGCATCTAATAGCAAATTGTGTGTGAATGTGTGAGCGTTAGAGTGTGTGACTGTATATGAATATATAATGAAAACTTCTCACGCACCCACACTATAACCCACACACTCACACACATGCACGCAGAGTGAAGTTTTGCCCCAGGAGCCTCCAGGGTAATGGGGTCCCAACAGCGGTAAAGCCGACAACAAGCCAAGTCTTTCCTTACATGGCAAAAAGGGGTTAACCGGAGGGGAGAAGGAAAATGTGAGGAAAAGCGTGGGGGGAAAAGCCCGGGAAAAGCAGCAAAGTTGGAAGTGGTGCATGAGGCCACGTCGCGACATTGACTTTGAAAATTAGTTTACGCCAGGAACACGCCTCCGCTGAAGCAAAACCTAATTAGTGGCGGATAATTAGTGTTGGCAAATAAAAGGGGTGACTGGTGAGTGTGACTTTCACAGTGATTGTGACTCAGGCAGTAACGGTGAAAATTGTGTGATTTTTTTGTAAACTTTACAAATAAAAATTTAGCTTATATTAATGATTAATCAAGAACTTAAATTTTTATATAAAAATATAAAATGTTTTTTACTTTTACATTTTGTATAGAAATCATCATAAATAAAGCATCATATCTAAAAGCCTAATTATCTGATAGTGACTTGTACATACCATATAAAATCTAAGTACCGCTTAAAGACTAAAATAGTGGCTCATTAAACTGTGACCAGATTTCAATTATCAGCTGGGTTAATCAACTAAAATCGCTTTCATGGCAATTACAGTCGCCCACACACACATACATGAATACACACACACACACACACACACATGCACGCTCTATGCCAATAAAAGACAGAGCGAAAGGAGCTTGGGCATAATCTGTTAATAATTATTCCATGTAAAGCGATTCACTTCCGTAGATTACACGAATCACGAACGTGACTGCCACTGCCTTGACTCGGGCATTGTGTGATTTGGTCTGTGCCGGTGACTTGCCACCCAGTTTTCCCTATTTTCCTGCTTTTCTTCGATTCGATTCGAGTGGAATTTGGCGCCAGTAAGTAGGCAACACAAAAGGCTGACAAGCTACATAGCTCTTTCCCGCCAGGGATTTTCTTAGAGGAAAAACTAGATTTTGGAAAGTGTAGAATTTTGGTAAACTTAGTTTCAATTTTTTGTGAATTATTTTTATTTTTATAAATATAGAGGTTTAATTCGAAAATTGAAACTGAATATAATCACAAAAAAAAAGGATAAAAATATATGATATAATATTTTGAATGTTATAATTTTCGTTATAGGATATTTCCAATACTCTTTTTTTAGATATATCCTAGTTTGATCCCATAAACATGATCAATAACCCATTTCAACAGGACATACCCTAGTTAAAAAGGACACGGTATCCTTTGGGCGTATTATAAACTCATGTTGTCCTCGCCCTGTGTGTGCGCGTGTATAAATTGTGTTTGATTATTAAGCGGCAAACAAAGGACGGCAGGTGCGACTCTTGAGGGAGTGGGTTAAGAGTTAGGGACAAGAGATTATTTTGTGCCCGCAGCTGACATTTTGACGTTTAGAATTCGAAATTTCGAGGAGACTAGGGACTACCGCCAAAAATGAAGCAAAGGCAAAGGCAAAGGCGACCAAGACCAAGACCGAGACCGAAAACCCGAGGCCTCTTCGTGACCTCCACCACTCTGCCTCTCTCAACCCTTTATCGACTGCATAAAAGTTTATGGACAAGAAAACGGAAAATATTTAATTAAATTTCATCGATTTTGGCTAGGCAACTCCACCCTCCTTCTCCTCCCCCCTCACCATTATTTGGCAGCACGCTTCCAATTCCGAGTCCTCTGTGCTCTGTGTGTGTCTTTTTGGAATCTATCAATTACTTAATTAAAAATAGCCAAAAAATATATAAATTATGGTTTATTAAAATGGAATAATTGCCTGGGCGGCCGTGGAAGAAAAGCGTAAAATATGCATATATTTTCCAAGTGAATTATGGACACTGCCCCGTGGCGGACAGAGGGTCGAGTGAAGGAGCAAAAGAGATAGAAATGAAATGAAATGAGAGTAAAGCAGGGCACAAAGTGTCAACCATAAAATTTAAATACGATTTATATGCATTTTTTACTCCATAAAGAAGAACATTTCGCATGCATTCTTGTGCAGCATCCAAAGGCATTATTTTGAATGGAAGCCGGCATAGAGGGGTTAAGGGGATTGATGGGAGTTAAAGGGGAGGGGGGTTTCTCGGTTCCCAGCCAGAGGCAACTTCAAATGCTCTTCTCTTCAGGCCCAAAGCCTTCAACAACAAATGAACTCTCAACTGCGGTCGCGGCGAATAAAAAATGAGCAAATTGTAAACTAAAGTTAAGTTGAAGCCTTAAAACCGAGGCTGGGAATACACTATCTTTTTGATTAAAGTGAAAAATTCTGTTGATTTTAAAATAAAAAAATCATTTTGAAAAATGTAAAATGAATAGTGCATTAATTAATATTTAAATAAATAATTAATAAATAAAAATATATAAAATCATACATAAAAATATATAAAATTATATAATTGAATATAAAATTATATATAATTGAATATAAAATTTAAATAAATATACAAGGCAAACTTGAATAATGCTCCCTCTTAAATCAAAAACATCCGTTCTATTAAAGTGTATAAAAGCAAAAGCGCCATTGCACATGAACAAAGGACATGAGCAAAAGCAGAAGCAGAAGCATGAGCAGCACTAAAGCAAGTGAGCAAGAGGATGAGCAATAAACAACTGCGAAACAGAAGCGTAATGAAGGAATTTGACTTTGTGGCTGCATAAAGATGCACATATACTCATATGTACATATGTATGTGTGTACGACTTTCATAGCTTTCCCAATTTTTCACCCTTTTTTTTTGAGAGGAAATATCAATACCGGCGTCAGATTTTCCTTAATTTCAAAAGAAACATAAGCAATTAAAACAAAAAAAAAAAAAGTTAAACAAACAAGCAGAAAATGTTTATCCATTCATAAATGGATTAAACTACAAGGGATTATAAAGCTAAAAAAAAAAGAATATAAAAATATATGTAAATATTTAAAGATTCTAGCACATGGGGGTAAGTTTTCTTAAGTTTTTAATGAAGTATTAATGAATTAAACTTGACGAAAATTAAAAATTTTTAAGAGAATGATGAAGATTTCTTAAAAATTAAAAATAGTATTGAAAATATTTGCAAAATTAATGTAAGCCCTCAAATTCATTTATACTTTTTATTTAACCAGCCGAAACCCTAAACTATTTAGTTTCAAGCTCATGTGGTGCTTATATTAAAGAAGCTACTTATCATTGATTATCGATGTCCTCCACACGTTTATAATTATTTTTTCGACAGATTTCCCAATTAGCTTAAGTTGAAAACTCACCTGAAATGAAAGAAAACATAAAGAAAATTAATTAAAATTCAGGATACAGGAATTACATTAGACTAAAGGTTGGATATTGGATTACGATTAGGTAAGAGAGCGGGGAGTGGGGGTCACCTCACCCTCCAAGAGGAGGAGCATCACGAGCAGCTGGGGTGGGTGGCCATCAAGACAGACAGTTGGATGATTTAGGCAAATGCTAAGGCAGCATTTATGCTGCGGTTCTCTCATGTCTGTGTGACATAAACAATAACAATGAAACTCGTCGCGTTATCTGCCCAATTAAGCGCCAACAAGCAACAACATAAATTCCCATATTCTTTGGGGGAAGCTGTCCAAACATTTTCGAAACCAAATTGACCATCTGCATACGATATATTTAAGAGAATTCCAACAAAAAAAAAACCCCCCCGACTCGACTCCATTTCAAAGCTGACAAGGGTATTTTCTGACAAGGCGACCCACCAAGTGTGGAACTGGTGGGGGGGAGGAGAGGGATCCATCAATGAAACTAGGGCTATTACTTAACTTAAAAACAATGTTCAATTAATAAGCAGGGGATTACCAGGAAATATATTCAGCTAAAAAGGGATACAAGTTTAAAAATAAGACAATAAGTATAAAATATTTCCTAGAAATTTAATAATAAGTATTATAAATTATATTATATTATTAAAATTCTAAGAAATCTTTCATAAATTTTAAGAACCCCCTTGAATATCATAAATCCCCAAAATTTCAAGAATATCATCTTGTGAAATTAAGGAACTGTGAAAATCCCCAAGTACTCGAAATATGAACTGCTCGGGACACCCTTCAATTTCAATGAAATTCAACTTGTTGTGTTTCCCCCCCTTCCCGCTGAATTCGAGTGTGCCAAAAAGCCAAAAAGGAAACAAACAAAGAAACATACAAATAAAACGCGACCCAAAACCCAAACAAAAACAAATTGCTTGAATTCTTTTAGGTATCTTAAGGGGGAGAAAAAGAAGTAGTTGTCGTGAACAACATCGGTGGCAAGAGTAAATAAATAAATAAAATCAAATAAAAATCGAGCGAGACGTCTCGCAAGAAATGCATTTTGGCAACGTTTGTGCAAGGGTGATTTCCCCCCCCCCCCCAACCCCTCAAGTTTCCACCGAAGATTTCCCCCCACACTTTCCCCCACCATTTGGAGGAATCCAAAAAGGCAAGCAAAAAAAAGATTGAAATAAAATCAAAGGGATTGTTAAATTTTTCTTCGAAATATTTTCTTGAATATTATTTGGGGGAAAGAGTAAACATTAAAATGTGAATATTGAACAGAGAAATATGACATTTCTAAAATTATTATATATCTAATATTTATCCTAGATAACCAATACATGAAATTAGAAAATATATCAATTGAATGTTAGAAAATGTCTTCAAGCTTAAAGAAACACTGCCTTTCCTTGTCCTATTCCTGGCTTAAGGATATATGTAACCACCCAATCCCTTCGCTCGAGTGGCCTGTATAAATAGGCCGTTTGGCTGGAAGTTATGCAAAAAACAAAGGGAAATTATTTTTAAACTTATGTGGTCTGGCCATGAGAAGGGGGGGAGGAGCATAGGGAAACAGAGAGCAGCAAAGGGCCACCATAAATCTTGGCAAACTCGTTACAGGAATGTATATAGCTTACACAGGAAAGAAAAGAAATTCGTTTCAACTATTACAAAATTTGTTAAAAATTAATTTAAATAATTATTGATAATCTTTAATTAATTTCAGATATTTAAACTCATTGTAAAACTTATTAGAAAATGAATTTTTAGGAAAGTTTAACACTTTTTAGGTGAATGAACTCTTTTAAAAACGGAAAATTTATTGTAAAAATTAACACTTGTAGGGAGAATAAATTAAAATAAAATAATGAAGATAGGATAGGTTAATATTTTTTAAATATAAAGAAACTAAAATTAAGGTATTTACATTTACATTTACATCTACATTTAATTAATTTAATTAATTTAATTTTTGAAAAACTTTTAAAAATCATTGCCTACTTTTCAGCGCATGCTTCGGAGAACATTTTGAAAAACCAATAAAAATTAGTCTCACGGCCATAAAGAGTTAACTAAATTAAATAAAATTAATATAGACAAAATTATATAATTAAAATAAAAAAATATATAATTAAAGCCCAGAACTAAACCTTTATTAAAATTGTGAAAAATGTAACTAGGGTTTTCACAAACTTAAATATTTCAGGCTTTATTTTTGTTGGTGTATTTCTCTGGTTCGACCTTCCATCGATATGTTTGGTGTGTTTCTGTGTGCGTGAGTTGCACAAATTTGTTTGAAGTTCCGAGGCGTCCAAAGGGAGAAAACCAGAAACGTGCCAAGACAATTGAGCCAAATGGCCTGGACTTCAGCTCCGGCTAGGAATCCGAAACTGCCTGCTGGCCCTGCAACTGCGGCACGGCACGCTAATGGACATAATTATGCCGGACACACAGGGAGTGGGTAGGGACGGGGAGGAGGAGGGATTGCCGAGTGGGTGAGCCATAAACCAAGAACTAAACTAAACGACAATTAATGACAGTGCATGATAGATAAAGAGGCCCCAGGCAAAATGCCTGAAACATAGAACTTGGCCAACTGATCAAACCAAAGCACACAGCAGAACGGAGTAACATCATCGGTGCGGTGGGGAAAAAGAGGGGAAAACGGGATGGGGAAAAACCCATTGGGAAACTAGGCAGCAGCTGAAAATGGTAAGAAAATGCTGAAGGGGCTGCTTCCTACTCTTCTCCCTAACAAAGATATGGCAGAGAAATGCCAATGGAGAGCCGAGAACGCTGAACGGAGAGGGACTGCGACTAATGACTTTTAAATGCGTTAAAAAGACAACACACATACAGTCACCCTGAACAGAAGGCAACAACAGAAGCAAAAAAACAACAGAAGCAAAAAAACAACAAATAAAACAAATACAAACATCAAGGGGAACATTTAAGAAAGAATAAAAAAAAAAATGACAGAAAACGGGGAACAAATCATAAAGGAAACCGATTAATGAAGTTAAATAAATGGGGAGACATCTAATTTAAATTTAAAAAAAAATATAAATTTAATTAGATATTTCTAATTAAAATTAGTTTTAAAAAATGGATTATATACATTAATTAATTTTCAGAAAAGCTATATACATCTCGCAACAAAAAAAAAAAAAATAATAAATCAAAGCAATACAAAAATGAAGTAGAAAATGAATACTTTAAGGATAATTAAATTAGAATGTGAAAAAGAAATTAATAAGAAAAATAATTTAATAATAAAAAGAATATAATAAGAAAAAGAATTTTAATAAGAAAAAGAATTTAATATGAAAACAAATTTTGGGTAGGAAAATTATCTTTAAATATATAATTAGTTCCAAGAAGAAAAATACAACTTATGATCACAAAAAAATAATTTAAATAACAAATTCATCAAAATTAAATTCCAATAAATAATTAATTATGCAAATTTAATCATTTCTTGCACTAAAAATTTACAACAACAAATAAATAAATAATTTTTACTCTTCAATAAACAGTTTTTCCATGTTAAACACTTCATTTATCTAAGGAAATCTCAGCTCATAAATGCACAAATTACTATACACATCAACTACAAATAGCAGCTGAAGATAAAATAAGGATGCACAAATTACAACAATGGGTAAATAATGAAAGATAAATAAATATGAGAAATGCACATGAAATGCGATGAAAATCAAAAGGAATCAGCAAGTAAACAAATTGATTGGTGTGAAAATTGGTATGGCAGCATTCTCTCCTTTTACTTACTATTTATTTTCTTAACAGATTTTCTTTTTTACAAATTTCTAACGAATGAAATCCAAGCTGATATCCAAGGCTAATATCAAAGTGCTTGGCCAAACAAACACCAGAGTTAAACATTCGTTATTGCTTCTCGTTAACAAGTAGGAAAATTTAAAGACCAAATTTCGGACTCAGATTGATATCGTTGAAATTAAACCAGAAAAAAAAGAGAAAAAATAAACTGGAAAATTGGGTGTGGGCCTACGCATTACAGCAAAGTCAAAGGTCTTTATGCTAATTGACTGTAACTTTCCTCCATCCACAACATTAAGTGTGTGTGCGTGTGATTGTATAGTTTTAATCTTTTTTTTTTTTTTTTTTTTTTTTTTAAAAACGAACTTCCTGCTGGAACAGACAAAATGTTTGTGTGTGCCTCTGGTTTTCGGTGGGTTTTTTTTTCTCTCTTTTTGGATTTTGAGGGATCTTCAGTCCGACTCGGAGTGCAGTTCCAATGAATTATGATCTCAATTAAAGATCTTGTTTAGCTTCCAGTTTTTATTTCTGTTTGAGTTTTAGTTGCTTTACTGCCTCATTCTTGTTCCCATTTCTAGTCCGTTCTATTTATGGACATTTGGCATTTTAATTACTACAGCAAACATCACATAAAAAAAAGAAAAGGAAAACAGCAACTAACTCCGGAGGAGAGGCTGATGACGAGCCTGGGCAATGGCAGAATCCAGAGATTCGTAGAGAAAACAAACTGTTTGGTTTCTGCCATTCCCCGCAAATGGCAAGAAAACACGTTCCGAAATGGGCGCGAAAAACTGGGAAAAAATGTTGCAGAAAAGTCCGCAAAATGGCACAGAAAAAAAAAAACAAATATATATAAGAATATATAGAATGAAATAGCCGAGTAGAAACAACAAATAATTTGACAAGCAAAGTGCAGAAAAAAAAAAAAGAAAACAGAAAATTTTTGCAAAATAGTTGTTGCAGCACAGCAAGCAACAAAAGCCAAGATGATGGAAAATGGTTGAGGGGAAAATGGCTGGAAAAATGTCTGCACCGTCCTGAGCAAACAAACAACAATCTGTTGGGAAAGCCATGAGATGAGATGGGTTAGGATAGGATGGACTGGAATGGGATATATAGGATGAGATGGGAACGAACAAAATGTTGACGCTTCCGCGTTCTGCTGGCTTTTTTGAAATCACTTCTCCATCGGTTGTTTTCGCTTTTTGTTTTAATTTTAAAAATATAAATTTCATTGAAAAAAAAAACTAAAGAGAAACTCTAAAGAAAATTCTTTGATAATTTAACATTTTTATGATATTTAAAGGGTGTTTTTAAAATAGATTTTTTCAAAAGATTTTAAAGGAATTTTTATATGGATTTAAAAGGAATTTTTAAAGAGGTGTTTTAAGATTTTTAAGGGTTTTTAAGCCCTCCCCTAAAATATATAAAAATAAAGATCTTATCAATCTTTAATGCTCTTTTACTAAATCCTATTTTCTTAAATGATTATCATTTAAATATATACATCATATTCCATTCGTTACTCAGTGTTTCCAAACATCATTTCCACTTCTTGGTTGGTTTCCTTCATTCTTTTCATTAACAAACATCAGCGACGGCAGCAGATGGAGAGGATGAGGTTAACCGGAAAATGAGAAGGAAAGCAACCTGCGCCCAACCAGGAAGTGCGCCACATTGCACACACACACACACACACACACAACACACACACTCCTGCTGCAGAAATATTTAGGGGACAGAGGAGAGTTAGAGCAAGAGAGGGGATGGATGGATGCCGGCGGGCATACAATTCCCTAGCCTTTTGAGGTTAGGATGCGCTCCAGAGCCGAGGGATACCGAGACAGATCCTGCTGGGGGACAAGATGGAAGCCAGATGGGTACAAACATATTTCACAGCATTCGGTTGACCTATGTGCATTTTGCAAAAGGCCACACACCTTTTTATCTGTCTCAAAAAAAAATAAAAATAAATAAATAAATAAATAAAATAAAATACAAAAAAAGGAAGTTGGACTTTATTTTGCATTTGCTCTTGCATTTTATTTGCTATCTAACTTGGGCTATATAGACCACACCAATAATAAGTTATAGTCACAAAAAGGGGTAAAATTTAACTAGTTGCAAAATGTTGTTTAATTATAAACCTAAATAAAGATGAAGATTTATTTAAAAATATTTGCAATCACTAAAAATTCTTAGGTCTCAATTCTGGGACACGAACTTTACCTATTCTACAGGATCTACTAGGGTTGGTTTAATTTTTTTAACTATTAATTATATAAAAATAAGAAAAAACAAAGTGAAAAATAAAAGCTTTATAAATATTACTTATATTAAAAATAAAAAAAGACCTAAACCATAGAATGTCCTACTTCAAACCCTTCAAGAAGTAAATAAAAAAATATATATATAATATATAAAAGATGAGAAAAAATATGAGCATTGCAAATAAGTTTTTGCCTTTTCTTCTGGCACTAAAGTAATTACCGCATTATTTTACACCTAACTACACCAGATAAATCTCTGCCACACACTGCACTACATAATTTTGCAGCTTTAAATTACACAGTGCCCCAGCAGTGGAAAATCCTCTTCCGTTTTTCCCTCCGTTTCGCTTTTTACGAGCTTTCCACATCTGTGTCAAACATGTGTGGCACAGACGACCCCCGAAAAGTCGCCCCCAAAAAACAACTCCCCCTCCCCACCCATATATGTATGACACCTCTATCTGCGTCGCCCTTTAACCCCCATATGCCCCTCCCTTTTACCCCATTTTACCCTTAACCCCCTACTGCTTTCTGATGCTGTGCATCTTTTAATTACGAGCCAGGGAGGCGGTAGTGGAAAAGATTTGATTTATATGCGAGGACTTGGCATTTATGTTCGCTGGAATTATTTTAATTTGGTCATGGAAGAGGCAAAAGAGCCGGGTCGGAGTGGAGTGGAGTCGGAAAAGTCGTCTTTAATCTAATTACACAGAGCCCTCAAAGTGGGCCAAAGGTCGCGGGTCAACTCGATCTCTGCGCCGTCAATCAGCGCATTTCGAGAAATGCCTTCAATCGATAATTCCAAATTGGTTAGCGAACCAAAGACCAGGGCCCAGAGTTGGGAAAAGAGAGAGCAGAAGTTAAATGGCCCCACAACCAATATTGGTTTAAATACCAAAGAGCGAGTTATCAGCTGATGAAGGCTTTCATTCTGTTTAAATATTTTGTTGCAATGATTTTTGGCCTTAAAATATAGTTTATTGGAAGGAAATTATGATTACTATAATATTTTCATATCAAAAACTATATTTATTTTGAAATTTTCAAGATATTGTTGTATTTACCAAAGTTTTCTATGCTATCTATTGATGATCTTAATTGATCTATCTATGTTTTTCAATAATCATATCTATTTAATAATTTGTTTTAAGTTTCTCTTAAACTTGTCATTAAATAAATATTGATAAATTAATTTAAATTAAAAAATGTAATTAAATTTTTCAAAAATATTGAATTTCTAAGGAATAATGCAACAAATTATAATTTTATTTCCAGCTTTAGTATTGCAAGAATATCGTTAGAACCTCCGAAAAAATCCGAAATCTTCAATAATGTTACTGATGATATTTTTCTAGCTTAACTAACATTTAATCTTCCCATAGTTTCCCCACATTAAATATTTCCCCACATAATTAACAGACTCTCTGTGTTAATTTGTGGTTGACCTTCCAAGCTCTCTTCAACGCCATTTTTTCTGGTGTTTCAAGTTTAACCCCCGAACAACTGCATTCATCCCACACTCACTCTCTCATGAATAAAGACTTAAATATGCAAATGACTCACGACGAAATGCACAACTCGCACTCAAGGAGCGCCCATTAAGGCGAGAATTACATGGGTTCATCATATATGGAGAGTAGGGCGTAAGTTGGTGTTTTTTTGTTGTGTTGTTTTTTAAACACAAAAAAAAAACATAGAAGCGACAAATGGTTATGAGGGTTAAGGGGACAGACAACCTGAGTAATGATGATGAACTGGTGAACTGATGAAGATCGCCAGAGATTCTGATAAACAAAAAAAAAAAAAAAAAAAAAATACAAATTGGAGAAGAAGCAAAAAAAAAAAGCATTGCGAATATTTTCACTGCTGCTTTTCTTTGCTTTTATTTCTTTCTGTGGCTGTGCTTCTGTTTTTCTTTTATATTTTTCTTCTTTCGTTGGTTTTATTTTCTGTTTAAACGTATATTTAATGAGGCGAGACATTTTTAATTGATGCTCAATTAAGCAGCGCCAGAGAGAGGGGAAGGTGGGGAGTGACACCGGGGGCAGTGGAGCAGAGATGGGGCGAGAGATGGCATACCGTGGCAAAGAGAGAGATAGAAAGATAATCAAATGTCAGCAGAGGCCAAACACACAAGAGCAGTGAGGGAAAAAATGATAAGAAAAATTGTTAATATAATAAATAATTTAAAAAACAATAACATACCAATCTAAAATTATAAAATATAAATAAAAAAAAAAAAAACAATAAATCCCTCGCAATTTATTCACAAAACCCACATTTCGTCACAGTTTTTTATTTGTCTTAAAGAAAACCAAATGAAATGAAGCAAGGAAAACCTCAAAAAAAATATATAAATAAAATAAAACAAAAGAAACCCCACAGAGGGAAAAAAAACATCAACACAGAAAATGCCAAGTTTTATGCCTGCTGCATATGAGTGGGCGTCAGCCCAGTCATTGGTAAGTAGTGGGCGTGGCATGCGGTTATACTGAGGCCAGTGTGCTTTTCTGGAAAAGCAGTTAAGTTTGCCCCCCATCAAAAGCGCTTTTCACACGGAATTTCCACATTGCACAAGTTCTTTGAAAACTGCTATAATTTCGTCAAAGGAAAAAAGGAAACCGAAAGGAAGCTAAAGGAAAATACAGAACAGAACACAGACCAAGAATAAGAGAAGCATTCCAGGCCAAATCCGAGATGCTCTTACTTACAATTGTGTTTAAGGAATTTTTCCCATAAATTGTTTACTATGGAAAAGCAGTGTTGATCTTGGGTTCAAAAGAAAATTTATTAAAAGAATGCTGAGAATGCAAAAAAGTCGCTGTATTTTTCTATATATTTCTTGAAAAAGTTCCTTGAATATTTTATAACATTTTAATGCTTCAATTATTTATTAAATACTATTCCGTAGAGCTTTTAATAAATTCCATAAAATTTCATAAAAAATTTGCCCAACTCTCCCCTTACAAAAATACAAATCCTACAAAATTCTCCCCCAAAAACATAAAATCCGCTAAAGCAAAAAAGCAGGAAAAATCGAAATTAATTATTTTTGTTATTTATTGAAAAATTCATGTAAGCAAAAGCAAAGAGCAAAAAATAAAGAAAACCCCGGTCTGCAGTGGGTGGCTTTTTTGGGGCTTGTACTTTGGGGGGTTGGTGGTGCAACTGCCGTAAAAGGCGCACCGTTATGAGGCGTAAATATTTGCGTAATGCCGCAAAAAAAAAAGTCAGAGTGAAAGAAAAACACACACACACAGGGAGAGAGTGCGAGAAAAACCCCAGGAAAAGTGTGTGAAGAAGCCAAAAAGTTGAGCCTTGCGAATTATTAAAAATTATAATTAAACGTAATCAAATTTTAAATAAATAAAACCAAAAGTCATTAAGGAGGCGGAATCAAAACCGAATAGAAATTAAATTGTAAAGCAGAAAGCGAGGCGGCAGCCAAGCAGGAAAGCAACAGAGCAAAAGCAAAAGCAAAGGCAAATAAACAAAACAATTATAATAAGCGGCCTCAGGGCAAGCATAAAAAATCAAAATAAAAAGCAACTGAGGGGAGACAATAAGTATGGCATTTTAGCAAAATATATACATATATTTATAAATATGTAGGCATGTTTTATAAAATATTGATGTATGTATACACATGTGTAAGGCTGTTTCCTTGCTGTTTAAATCACAGATTTGGATTTTTAAAGAGGCGTAAATTCCAGGGAAATGATTTAGGCTTTATGGAATTTGATTAAACAAAAACAAAATTGAAATAGTTTATTTATATATTTAGTTTATATAATTTATTTATATATTTTATTTATATGTATTTTATTTATATATATTTTATTTATATATTTTTAGCTTCTAAGCCATAAATTAAACCACTCTACATACTCTCACCTTACAAAAAAAAAGTAAGATAAATGACCCATACTCGAATGAACTCGAATGATTAACCAAGGGTTAATTCTAGGCTTTCCTCCATTAATATTTCTTTCTTTCTTTCTAGCCAAGTACCTTCTCCTTTGCTTTTCCAATTCATTAACTCACTTTTCCTTTGCCATCTCAGCAGCTCGAAAAGAAACACATTGGTGCAGGTCATGATGATGGCAGAGGCCCCACAGGGGCCATAAAGCAATTTTCAATTTTAGCTTTTAATAGGCAAAATATTTACATTTTTCCCACTTTATCGAAGCAGCCCACCCGCCTTGAGCCCAACCCCTTTTCCTGTGCCGCTCTGCTGACGCTGAAATTAACAATTGAAATGGGCCAAAAGAAAAAGGAAAGCGAAGAAAAACAAAAAAGGCAACAAGAAAAACTCAGCCAAGTTTGATTTGGTTTCTGGTCTCCGATTACGTTTAATGAGCAGATGCAATGGGCAAGAAGCCAGAGAAATAAACAAAAATTACGGCATTAAAATTAACAAATGTGCAGAAAGGCCAAAAAGGGAGAAAGGGAAGAGATAACCAAGGTGCTAAGCTTTCACAATCGCGATGACCCAACTTTGCAAACTGAATCATTCATTGAACCTTCCCTTTGTCTTATTTTCTTCTATTTTTTTTTTGTTTTTTGTACAACAAAATGTTTATTTATGCTAAGAGATGACTCTGGCAGGGAAACAGAATCAAAATGACAATAATAAAGCAGCCTACACAGTAAGAAATCTGTGATTTTGAAAGCTAAAATCCAGAAATACTTCTTAATTATTGCAAAAATAAAGTAAAAACCACTGAAAATTATTTTAATAAAAAAATGACCAGATGTTAATAAATTAATAATAATAAATATATTAGCGAAAAACTTCTCATTTTAATCAGATTTATTTATTATCTTCCAGAAAACTATTTAAAATATTTTGTTGTAAATAGAAAAGGTATGAAAAGTTATTTCCATATTGCTAGGAGGCCACCTTCTGTTGCTATTTTCACCTTTGCGCTCAACCCCTTTTGTACAAACACTTAACCCTTAACCTTTTTTTAGAGACATCGACAGGTAATGGACATCATTGGCCATGGACCGGCCACCCACTAAAATTCTGTAGAAGCGCAGCAGCTGCTAAAGATTCCCACACACACACACACACACACACATGGGGAAACTCTGGGAAAAGCAGGCGACTTCCCAGAAGACAAATGACGAAATAATACAAAAAAAAAAGCAACAGCAAAAGCAAACGAGGCGAAATGCAACCTACTCAACAGGAAGTTGAAAAAGTTAATGAACTGAAACATGGGAAAACAATTAAAATAATAGTTGATTAAGATTTATTTTAACCTGACTAAGAAATTAATGGTTACATTTATTTAAGTATTAAAATTAAAAATTATCTTAATATATATTTAATTTAAAGCTGGTGGCAAACATCTCAAAAATAAATCTTTCGATTTATATTACCTATTAATTTATTATTATTAATATTTTAAATCCTTCTTTAACATTTCTTAAAGATTATCTCTTGTCATAACTTTCCATTTTAAATAACAATTTTCCAAGCAACCAAAACTAATTATTTGAGAAGTTCAATAAATTCAAAACTGACTCAGTTGGTGAAAACTTTAACAATATTTTGCGGCGGCTAATGAAGCTAGCGTCGATCAATATTATGACCAATTAAGTGTAGCAAGTGTTTGTGTGTGTGTATTTGATGCAAAGTGAATGCAATTAAAAGTTTACTTTGCCCAATCGTCCTTTGCAGGCACATACATACACACACACACACACATACATGCAAATAAACAAACTCACACGCATACACTGAGACAAAGAGCTTAAGCAAACAAATTTGTTGAGCGCTAACTTTTGCAAGAGACTGTGTGTGCAACTGGTTGGCAAATAAGAGGAAGACAGGGTCTGGGGGGTGCGGGTTCAACACACACACACAATGCACATGTTCCTGTCCCACTCACTCCGTCACTCTGCATTTTATTTCGCTTGCAATTTATGTCAAATTAATTAAGAAGATGCTTCAGTCAACAACAACAACAATAACTACAACTACAACAACAATCACTAACAACAACAGCAGGAAAAAAGAAGCACAACAAAAGGTTAATTTTGACAAGAAAATATATCAAACTCGAAATGCTCTTTAAGATAAATGGAAATTAAATGACCCTTAAAAACATATATCAAAAATTTGCTTTAAATCAGAATTTAAATTTAAAAAAAAAAACGTAAAAAATATATTTTTTTAGTCTATAAATAATCTTAAAAAATAAAATAAAGAATTCTTTTAAACTTTCGTTAAGTACTACAAATTGAAGTTCCTATTTAAGCATAGTAAATCTCAAGTAGCTTTAACCCTTAAAAAATAGATATGTATGTAAAATACGCTTTAAGATACCCAAAAATTTTCAAGGCAGTTAAAAAAAAACCTAATAAGATATGATATTTTTTCCAATTTCCCTATTTAAGCCTAGCAAATCTCAATTAGCTTTACATTATTGTAAATTATATTCCAACACATTTTCATATTAAATTACAGTAACTACATTTAAATTCCAAAGAAAACCCCATTAAAAAACCCCATCATTAGTCCTAATTAGTTGAATAAGTAAGCCACCCAATAAAGGCTAATATCACTTACCCAGAACTTTTAGTTTTCAAAACAAATAAATAACAAATTGATAGAGCAAACTAAAACTAGCTTAGAAACTTGGTGGACTCCTAACAGAAAAGCGTAAAACCCAAGTCTGCATATGTCCGGAACCCCTTATTTCCCCCCCCCCCCCCCATTTTTCCGGAGAAAGACCACTTAAACTTCGATTTAAAAGAGCTCCGGCTTGTTATTTTCCTCCCTGCCCGATTTAACTCTTTCTCTCTGACTGTGTTCGTGGCTGCTTTTGTCAATTGTCATCATACAATTTGCTGTAAAGACGAGACACACAAGCAACTGGGACAAAGAGTTGAACAACATAATTACCACATAATTATATAAGTACCACCCCAAAGTCCCCCCACACACACACACACAACCCATGAAGGAGGGAGGGGAAAACATCAAAACGAAAGTTTTCCTTTTTTTACTTTATTATTTTGCTCTTTGAAAATAATATTTCTCTTCAACAGAAGCTCTCAATTGTTTTTGAGAGGGGAACCAACCTTAACTCCTTTGCACTGACAGGAAAAATCTCAACAATTATATGGATACGAGGGCGGATCCGTATCCGGAGACGACTCTGAGCATTCCATGGGAGAATGCGAAATGCGTTGCCGGCACGCAAACTACAAATAACTCAAATAGTTGAACAAAGAACTGGCAGCACTGATGTTGTGGGGGGTAGAATCTATGCCACTTACCCAATTAGGGTACTTCTACTATCTACATCTATCTAGATCTATCTTTTCTTTCTTTATTTTTTTTGCGCCCCGCAAATCAAAGTAAAATGCCTTCAATCAACAGAGAATAAACCTGAAAACCTGTGCATAAACTGTAGCTCAGATTATGATGGCAATTTCACATGAATTTTATTTCAATTAAAGCCTTGTGATTGATTTACTCAATAATGACTTGACATATATGGGTTCTTGCAGGGATCAAAGGTGGCTAATGGGAAACATCAACAAAAAAAAAAAAACAGGACTTAATTATCTTCAGCTTAAAAAGAGAAATATATATTTAAAAAAAGCTTAAAATGTTGCTTTAATTAACTAAGTCAACTAAATAATACATAAATATCTTATATCTTTTGTCATAAACTCAGTTTTCACATTCAAAACTAAAGCCTTAAACTCTGAATTATCTAGGTGAACTATCTTGACTTTAAGCTTAAAATTTAATTTGCAAATTAATTTTAACAGAAAATTTGTACAAAATATACTTCCAAGAAGATAATCTGCTGATCTTGAGGGAGAGTCTTGCCATGCAACTAGTGGCCAGGTGTTGCCCCAGAAAAAAAAAGAAAGAAAACGGAGATGCAGGCAAAATAAAGATGACAATTCATTTTGAAGAGTTTCGGATACATTTTGCTGCTGTTGACCATTTCCGCTGCTTGTTTATGTTCCACTCTCCATCGGCACAGCACCGGCAGCAAACCTGGCCAAAAAGAGCCGGTTGACAACAGGCTGCAAAACCCCCCCAACTGAGTCACACACCCAAAGAGACCCATTCAAAAGAGGGGAGATCAATATTCATGATTCATGCCATTGGCATGCATCTGGTTACCAATGAGTTTTGAGTTTTGAGTTTTAAGGAGGGAGAGGTATATATACCCGATATATGCCACATACATACATATATACAGGTACGACATAGAGCCCAGGTTTCTGAGTTCTTTGACTGACAAAGCCAAAGTCAAACTAAACTCAACTCTGGCTGAGGCTGGGAATTGTTTTGTTTAGCCGTCATCGTTGTCCCAGCATTTTCTATCCCATTTCCCCATTTAGCTCATTTCTCATTTTCTTCTACTCCCCTTCTCCTGGCCATTTTACCCCCATTTTCAGAACCAGGGAAAAACACCTTACGGTCTTGGTCTGGATCTGGGTTATTAGCTAATCGCCGAGCCCGACATCCATCATCGATACCAAAATTGAACATGGCAGGCCACCAGCGGAACACAAATTGATAACCAATAAAAGGTAACACAAAAAAAAGGAGGCCAGCAAAAGCCTAAACACAAAAGAACGAAAGTTGAACTACCCTATAAAAAGCGTAACTAAATAGTAATAATGATTGAAATAATAATAATAATAGTAATGTTTTTATTGAACTCTATTTTTTAGCTTATTTGTGGCTATTTTTATGAAGTTTTCTTTTGTGCTTACCAAAGAAAATAGAAAAGGATGAAATATAATATAAATTTGACATAATTAAAATTAAAGAATTTTCAATATTAATTTTAGTAATTAAGAAATATTTTTAAAAAGTATCTTAAGGTAAGGACAAAATGTATCTAGAAAAAAAAGTGCTCAAAACATGAAGTTTGAGTTAAAAAAAATTCCCGTTGTGTTTTTTTACCTATTACAAAATTTAAAATTATATAAAATAATAGTATATTAATATTTAAATTACAAAATTATATCAAACAATAATTTGGAGCTTCAAAAAAAAATCAGTATTGTTTTTTACCTATTAAAAACTCCCGAAATTATATAAAATAATATTTGTTAATACAACTTGTTACCAAAAGCCTAAGAGCCTTTTCCTCAAAAAATAAAAAAAAAAAAGAAAAAGCTGCCCAGGAAAGGGCACGCTAACCGAGAGATAAACATGGAATGACTGTGTGTGTTTTTGTTTTGGTAAAATAAATGTTGAAACATTTAAGCCAACACATGAGGCTCATTAGAGTGGGTGGTTGGAGGGGGGATGGGGGAAGGAGGAGCTTCCCCTCCATCTATCTGCTGCAATGTCAGTGCAAACAAAAGCCAGGTAACCCACTCAGCACCACCTAACACCTCCTCTCTTGCCTCCTTTCTCCGTTGCCACCATAAATTCTATTCTTTGTTTTTTATTTTTTTGTTCGGTCTCAGTTTTTTCTATTTTTTTATTCTACTTTTTTTTTGTTCTACCTTCGTTTGTCAACAATTGTGTGTGATGATAAGATTTTTCGGTGCTTTTTTTTATTAATATGTGGCTGTTGTTGTTATTTTTGTTATGTTTGTTGATTGTAGATATCGGATTGTGTGTGTGTCGGCGGGCCATAATCAGAAATTATGCATGGTCTGGCCAGGGGACCTTAGTGTCATGAGCCGGTTGTGTACTTGTTGTTGTTTTTATTATTATTATCATTACCACAGAGCCAAAGAACAACTGTTTTGCCACCTGCAGTCAAGCGGATCTGGGGATTATCTCCGGTTAAATTCAAAATAAAATGCGGAAATGTGGCAGAAGTGGTTAATACTCCTAGCCAACTTAATAACTGATGGCTAACAGAGAGGAGAGGTCATTAAGCCAAAGATTTTGAGAGCCATAAGGCGCTTTATAAGAGAATTGAATTGTTGATTAAATAAAATATAACCGTTTGATTTTTGCCATATGCTAAAATCCCTCAACAATTGAGATAAGATTAAAATCAGCTAATAAAATACTAAACTAATTCATAAACTAGGCAGATAAGCAAGGCCATAACCCATATATATGTATATAAATCAGATAAATCCAAAGCAAACTACAAAATATTAATCAATTTTCCATGAAAACTCTTCCCCCTTTTCCTCCACAAAAGTTATCCGGAATCATTTATCAACTGAAAATTGGCAAATTATGAGATATTAAAAGCGAAACTTAATTGCTATTAACAATGGATGGTTAGCTTACAAAGGGAAAGAGGAGAATCTAAAGGAAAAGCTAGGAAAAGCCAGACAAACCTGACAAGAAAAGGTAGAAGGAGAATCCATCTATCCAGCTGCTTGGGGGATAAGCGATTAAGGTATGAAAATGAATATAAATTGCAGCACACGCTGAGGCGTCATAAAACACAAAAGCAATAAAATGTACAAGGAGTTAAGGTAAGTAGGAGACCCCACAGCCAAGGCACTATGCACTCGTAAAAACTTTGCCTTTTTCGCCAATCAATTGGCAAAGTTATGCTTCACCATAAAAGTAAGCATCCGGTAATTATTGGTATTACCATTTAAAATGCATTTTGATTGATTTAGCAGGCTTCAAATTATACGAAAAATGTATCTCAAAACGTAAAAAAAAATATTACTAAAATAAACAAAAAATTATAAAAAATCCTGATTGATAAAATAAAAAAAAAAGTATCAAAAAACTTCAAATTAAATTAAAAATAAAATCCACTTAAACAATAAAATCCCTTCCTGATGCTCTCCCCCCTTTTCTTGCACTGCACTTACACTTTAACCCCCCCCCCGTTCCCTCCCCCATCCTCCTTCAAGAAGTGTCCACAATTAAGTGGAATGAAGGAGACGAAGAAGAAGAAGATGAAGTAGCCAACGATGCGACTCAAGGAGCCACAAAAAAAAACATAAAGAAAAGGTAGAGCGGAGAGCGAAGAAACTCAAGCGGGGGAGACTTGTCAACAGTGCAAGCGAAGAGGCGGAGAGAAAACAAAAGGAAACCCCCCTCCTCCCCCCTTCACCTGGAAATCTCCAAAGTTTGAAGCTGATCAAAATGCAAACACGAAAAAAAAAAAGTGAGCAAACTTCAAAACGCCGACAACACAGGGTGACTCCAGCAAATACATAGCAGATGCTGCCGAGGGGAATGGTGGGGTATTGACAACGTGCCCAAGCACTGAAAAATACGCGTTCACCTTTTTTTGTACCTCTTACTTCTCTCTCTCTCTCTGTAGCTTTGCTTGCTTTTCCTCGCCTGTTGTTCTCTTCTCGCTGGTTCTTATTTAATATTTAAAAGCGTCAACAATCGAAGGAGCTTGGCTGGAGCGGGCGGGCTGCCAAGGGTTAAGCGTGCCAAAGGGGGTTGGGGGTATTAAGGTGACCAGATTGGAGTCCATGTAGAAAGCGATAAAGCAGCGTGTCAAAAGCTGTGTCTCTGTGTGTGTGTCTGCATACTAAAATTAGCGATAGCCGCCACGCCCCCTCCCCCTTTCCAACCCTTTATTCAGGGGCGATGGGGGCGTCAAAGGGGTGCTTGGGCTTGGCAGTTAAGTAGGCTAAAGAGATAAGAACGTGTAACCGCATAGTTAAGCCAGCTAATGGTTTTCTTTTTCGCAGAAAAAAAAAAACAAATCTAAAATATCCTCAAAGGATCCCCAAAGATCTCAACAAATAATTAATACCAGAAAACCTCAAAAACTTTGCTTTAATTAAACCCTGAACAAAAAACAATGATTAAGGCCTTAATCAAAAAGACTTTTTCGGGGAAAAAGAGTCTGTTTCTGAGAGATTTTCCCGCCAAACAAAAACTTTTGGTGCAATTAATTGCAAATAAAAAAAACTGGAGAGAAAAAATAGAAGCTACAATGAGGTTTTCCAAGCGGCGAAGAAAATCCTCTTGAAACTTTGTTCTGCCACAGAATGTTGTTTTCCATTTCCTTGCAGGCCTACTTTTTGGCTACCTGCTTTTTCCCCAAAGGTTTCCCTACCTCACTCTCTCTCTCTTTCTCTCTCGCTGAAAAGTGAACAACTTCAACATGCATGTGTGCAGCATGTGTGTATAAGTGCGGGAACCCCAAAAGGTGCCTGTGTGTGTGTGTGTGTAAGTGCAGTCAAAGACCGGAAATGTCTAATGATAGCAGTCAGCGGCGCCACAATGCTTCTGCCTCTTCCATAAAATGTCGTCTTGGTGTGCGTGCTCACTACGCTTCTACCTTCCCTCCCCCCCTTCGGTCTGTCTGCCTCTTCGTCTTTCTACCTCCCTCTTAGCCACCTTTTTGGTTCTTCTTGAACATTCTTCGCCATCTTCAGTGTCTTCTTTTTTTGGACCCTCTTCGTCCTTCTTCTTCTGCTGTTTGTGTCTTCTTTTTGTACCCTCTTCGTCCTTCTTCTTCTACTGTGTTTGTGTCTTCAATTTGCACCTGGCTTTGGTCTGCCGCTTCTCGCATTGCTTCTTCACTTTGCTACCCTCTAAAAGAATGGGTATATTACGATTCTACACATAATGTTGGACTTTTGAGGTAAATTGGAAGCCACAATTACTTGTCCAAAAATTTGATGAACATTTATAATACTTAAAAATATTTTTATATTTTATAAGTAAAATTATTTTGAAATCTTCTCAGAAAAAAATTAAATCATCTTTCTTGTTCGATTTTACCTGAATAATTATTGGAAAGACTTTACAATTCTTTTTTCCTGTGTTTTACGAAAAAACGGGCTTGATCTGTGGACTATCTCCCCAACTATCTTTCACCTCATAACTAGGGTATTACCATCTTCTAAGCCCTTACAAGAAATATATAACCAACCCATCTCTTTGCGTATGCAAGTCACAATGAAATGTCTTGATAGTTGTTGCTTTGCACAGCTTATGCAAATGTGGCCAACGAAGGTAAGCACACATGCAATGACCTACCCAGAACCCCATCTCCCTTCAGCCTAACCCACCCCCCACCCCCCTTTCTATAAAGCTCCCCCCTTTTGGTTTGTTTTCCCAGCAATGTTCTTAGCCTGGCCTTGATCGTGGTTCTTGCTCGCCGGCTGCCTGCTGCAAGAAATGCTTCTTCACTCAATCATTCGCTCGCTTAGCTTGACATGCATCAACCCGCCCCCTGCCACCCCCTGGTTACCCCTTCTTTCCACACCTCTGACATGCTTCTTCGATGGTCTTACCTCTGGCGCATATTAATTGAACAAGAAAAAAAAAACATCAAATTGGAGGTGGAAAATGCAATAAAATGCAGCTTGAATCAAGGTAACAAAAGGAAAACGGAAAAAAAATTGGTAATCAACATTAAGAGGGGGTGGGGGCTACAAGCACCAGGTTTTTTATCAATTAGTGAACATTAACTGTATCTTCGTTGCTTCATTAGAAGCCATAAAAATATTCTTTATAAAAATTCAAAATAAATTATTATTGAGCTTTGAAAAAGTGGGTGAAGAAGGGAGAGGGGAAACTCATTTATATTTTCTTGATTGCTGCATGAGTTTTTAATTTTGTTTTTTTTTTGTTTTTATTTACTACCTGTGCTGGGGTTCTTCTCTGTGGAGTTTCTATTGTTGCAAGTGGATCAATGCTAATTGAAATGCATGACAAGCAGGCAAAAGGAAAATCAGACAGAAATAAAGAGAAATCTTTAGAAAAAAAATATAAAGAAATATTTACACAAGCAGTTACAAATTTATGCCTCTAACTTAATAGTTTAGGTATGTTTTTGGTTTATCTTTCATCAGTTTTAAGCTAACAATTAAGCACAAAAAAACATCAAAGAGAAAACTGGTTTTATTCGTATTCTTAGTTTTATTTCTAATCTTTATTTACTATTTTCCTAGATTTAAAATACATCTTAGAACCTGCAGTTTCAACTTGACAACTAATTAAAATTGTCATCATTATCGTCTTAATATTTCGCGACCATCCCCTACAGAGAGAGCTTCAAAATAAATACTCCCCAAAGGGCTGTTTGTAATTAACTCGTATTTAACATTCTCTTCTTTTGCAAAAGTTTACTTCAGTTTTGAGGAAAATGCAGTAAACTTGCTTATTTTATTTGCAATTATTTTGGCTAGCCTTTTTTTGCTATTTTTTAAGCAGTTTCATTTGCCAAGTTGAACTTGCAAAACTTCCTAATCACTTTAATAACCATCTCCAACTTTTTAAGGAGACAAACACACAAAATTTTCTTTAATTTGCTATGTTTCTGGGGGATCATCAAACTTTTGGCTCATTTGTCACAGTTTGCCAGCGAAAATATCAAACTGTGTGAGACACATTTGACTTTTTGGTCAATCTATCGCTCTGCGGGGAATCCCCAAAAATTGGGCAAACGAGGCGGAGTGGAAAACTGCATTGCGGGGAGGTTTTCCCCACACACACACATACGTGTAAGCTTCTGCTGGTGGTCAAACATTGTCCCGCTGGTTGTAATTTGGCATTGTAAATGCTGTTGACCGGCTTTTGGTTTGCCGCCTCTATTGGCTCGCTGTGCTTGCTCGTTTTTCACGCTTTTCCCTGCTCCCCATGCATCAACACTTTGGTGGGTTGAATTTTCCGGAGTTGCAATAGATCGCGGATAATTGTTATTGTTGTTATTTATGCTCGGGGGCTATGGTTTCAACTGATTTTTGTGTGGAATTTTTATCCAGATTTTTTGGTAGATGATTTTAGCAAATTTTTTTGTATTTCCATTGTTTTGATTTAATAGAAAATTACCAAGACTGGTTTGGGCCCTAAATTACAAGACCTGAGCCTGAGAACATTAATAATTATAATAACAAATGCCATTCCATGAGCCAGACTGAAGCAAAACAAATAACGAGAGCCGGCAATGCGTATTATTTTGTTTATGTAATTCTAGTCTTGTGTTTTGGTTAGCTTTCAGCTCATAGTTAAGGCGCCCTCTAACCAAAATAGTAGAGAAATAACTTGGGGAACTAAGAAAAACCCAATGCATCCATATAGGATTTAAGGTTTAACAATTAAAAATTAAAAAATAAACCTTTCCTCCTTATTTAAAAACCAAAAATGTGGCTAATATTTATTTAAAATACCGATTAGTAACCTTTTTATATGCTTTCAATGCTCTTAATTAAATATATATATTTCTTAAATTATATACATATACTTTTTTTTGTTAATTTCATGCTGTCCCCCTTTTACCTACGCCTTTGTTTCTGGTCAGCCAACTGTGTGCAAATGTTTGTCTAATGCAAAAATACAAGCTTGTTGCCAGCCAGCCGAGCTTCGCTGCCCGATTACATTGTCAGTAGAAAGGCATTAGGATAATGCCGAAAAGCCACACCAGGACAAACAGCCCTCCCCCCTTCACCATTACCGCCACCGCCCCTGGTTTATATTGGGTCAATCAATTTTTGACGCATTCAAACAATTGCCTGGGAAAATTTGATTTATCTAATGCGGTCGTTTCGGTGCTTCGACCAGAAATTCTTTATTAAATTAGCACGAATTTTGCATAGTGCACAACAATATCTGATATATCTGGCTTGCTGCTAAATAATGCAAATTCAAATGAGCAAATTCCCCATAACGGCAGACACTTGAAGCGTTTGGAAACGGTAATGAAAAGAAATAGCACATTTTGTCTGTGTTTATTTCTTAAATTGTTTATCAGGAAATGGTTAATTAAATTCCTGAAAAAAGTTTTTTAAAAGTTGGGAATGAGTCTCTCCTTTAAATTATTTTTGAAACTATGAAATTGGAAATCTCTCCAGTTATTAAATAAAAATTAAATGTGTTGTGTGTTAAGGATTTAAAAAACCCTAATTACTCCTTAAGCAACCCCATATATTCTTTTAAAAAATGATAGAGCCAAATTAAGCTTTAAATTTTAAAGAACCCACTTGAACTTTTTCAGTGGCCCGACAGCATTTTGTCATTATTAGCCAGGAAAAAGAATAACTCGATCTGCTGGCTGCCAGTCAATCAAGTCAAGTTATAGAGTGTGTTTTGTCTTTACCATCGAATTCCGATTTCTTGCTAATATTCTGTGTGTCCATCAAACGGAGAGAGTTTTGTTAGCCAAAGGCGCTTACTGGCTTATAAAATGGCAATCCAGAGAGCAAGCTTGTTAAAGGAAAATGCAGTCAGTTGCAGTAGCAAAAGGGGAGAAACCTAAAGGAGATTTCCAGGGACACACCCCCTGAAGGGAGTCGAAATGGAAACTATCTTCCATCCTATTTTTTTTTTTTTTTCGTCCAGCAATAGACACAGAACTAACAGTATAATATCATGACACAATGTTGATGAATATAACCAGCAGCAGTAACCATTTTCCCCCTATTTTCCGTTCCCTCTTTTTTTTTTTTGTCGCCACAAAACAGAACGCAGAAACCAGAAAGAGAGATGCAGGGAAAACTAATCGAATTTTCGTAGGTGCACTCATAACTTGACTATGTTTAAAATGGTTACCACAACGTGGGGGGATATGCTATATCTGTCTGTCTATATATTCGGCATGGACCGATAAGCAATGAATACAAGGAGGAGCTCAGGAATTAAGACAACGAAATTATGGTTTCAGATATGTGGTGAAGCGCATAGGAAAAAATTGGGCCCAAACTAATGTCTCTGATTTATTACAAAAAATAAGCAAATATTTAAATGAAACTGAAATGAAGATTAATTTAAATTATAAAAAAGAAAGATTAACTAAATAATGAATAAATATATAATTAATTAATAAATAAAAAAGAAAATATTTATAATATTAATGGTCTATAATTACGCATTCCCTCAATACTGATCACTTAACCATCTACATTTTGTTATCACAAAAAATCATATCCATAACTTTCGCTTATTCAGAGACTCGCTCTGATTACGGGCACTCGGATTTAATTGTGTGGAGTGGCTGCTGTTATGAAACGCACTGTTTACTTTACACCCAAAGACAACCCATCATTATCATTATCATCATCATTGCCAGCAGTCACTCCACACATACAATATTTTGTTGATATTACTTCATATCTTTCACAGCCAATTCCCTTGGACAATCTTTATAAATTATTTCGCTTGCCTCTCATCTACTCTTTATTATTATTTATATATTTCTGGGTATTGTTTCTCTTATTTTTTTTTTTTTTTTTTTTTTTTTTTTTTTTTTTTGTTTTTGTGCCTTAACCTTCCACAGTTTGCAACTTAAACAGAAACAACGACAACAACAATGATGTGCGCAAAAGAGCTTAAAAAGTCATTTCATGTTCATTTCTTGGGTCTTTTCATAACTTGAGCGATTTTTTGGCTTGAATAACGATTTCGTTGCATTGTTAAATTGATGTCACAAGTTAATGAATTAGGTGGAGGGGTGAAGGGGTTGGTCCTAAGGTGGAACAACAACAACTACAACAGCCGGTTTGAAGCCAATTATAAAACTGTCGAGTGGCGGGCGCTTCATCTTTATCTTTAGTTTTTTGGGTTCCGTGTTTGCCGGTTGTAACCGGAGACGAGGCCAGAAATATCCATGGGAAAACACACAAAAATGCGCAAAAAAAGGAAACGAAAAATGTTAAGAAGACCAACTGTGTGGACTGAGTTACACAGAGAAATAAATATAATCCATAAGACGTTATTTTTAAATTACAGAATTTTTATAAGAAATTACAGATAATAAATTTTATAAGAAATAGCTAAAAATATGTACTAAAAATAAAATATTTTTTATATTTAATCAAATTTAAAATATATTTTAAAACCTAAAAAGACTTGTTTTACTAATTCAAAGATACAAATTTTATTATAAGATGAATTATTTATTGAACACGCCTCAAATCTTTTATTAGAAAATTTTTTCCTGAATAATTGTGAAAATTACTATACATAGAAATGAAATTCTCCACAAAAAATTAACCTCAGTGTAAGAAGAAAGGCGAATGGAAAGGGCATGACAAGTGCGGAAAGACAAGACGAAAGTAAAACAGCTGGACAAACAATTTGCATTTTTTGTCAGATTTCTTCGTTCGTTCTTTTTTCCTTCTTTCTTCTTATTTTCTTTGCTTTGCCTTTCTCGATTTTTTTCTTATATTTTGCACTGTTTTTTAGTTTGACAGGCACTGGACAGTGGCACCTGCAGAAGCTGAAAAACAACAGGCTAAAAACTAAAAAAGGAAACTGGAAATGAACCAACACATATGAAAAATCCTCAAAACCAAAAGAAGTAATACTATTTTAGGGATTGCAACTAATTATTTTATAAATTCAACAGAAATGTCCAAATAAACTCGTCAACATTACAATAAATATATTTTATACTTTTTTAATAATAAAGAAAGAAACCCAAGATGGTTATAACAAGACGGAACGCCTGGGAAATCCATCCCAGCAAGTCGATATATAAACCTCAAAGCTCACAAACACAATTTGGTTAAATCAGCACTTTCCACGCTCTCAGCTGTAGCGCGCCCCCACTGGCAAGGTCAGATTGCAGCGAGTAAATGTAAATAAAGCAATAGTATTTTATACAAATATACAACCAACAAGATCAGAGTTTCCATTTTCCTCGTTTTTCACACACAACAAAAAAAGGCGATGAACTTGAGACATTTCCAAGAAAAACTACTAAATGGTATAAGGAAATCTGTACAAAAAAATATTAAAACCTTAAAATAAAATTATTATTTAACACCGTTTTTAATTTCAGCTTCAAAACTCGAATTGAAATTGGATATTTTTGGTAAAATCTAAAAGGAAAACTCCCTAATCCAAACTAAAAATACTTTTCAAGTGAGCAAAGACACATGTTTTCCAGTCAAAAAAAAAAAAAAACATTTATATATATATAGAAAACTGCTCTTGAAGTTGGACTTATGATTGAAACTATTTTCCTATGTATTTGTCTGTACTTATATGTGGTCATGCAACAGCTCCCTATCTGTAGAGTTCAATTTGCACAACAATTTCAGGCTTCACGGAACGCCCCCCGCAAAACCAAAGGCCCCCAAACCCAAACACACACACAACAAATAACAGAGCCTGAACAAGCTGCCCGAGGGACTCATTGTGGCGACTTGCCACCCAAAAGTCCCCGATATATATAGTATATGGTATAGTATAGTGGTATATATGGTTTTCTCCAAAAACCCCCGACAAATTGTGAGGTTATATACATATAATGTGGGTAGAAGGCCCCCGCGAAATTCAAATCGGAAATTTGTTGATTCTGTATTTAATATTTGGTTTGGCGGGGCATTAAACAATGCACAATATAATGTTTGGTTCGCCGAAGCTTGCGGGCAGGGATTTATTGTGCAAACAGTTTGGCGAAATGAACAAAATGTGAAACGAAACAAGTGATTTTTAAATACATTTAAATTTACAACAGAATGGCGATAAAAAGTTATTAAAATATCAATTATATTTAAGGGATATAAGAATATATTTAAATAATAATAATAATATATAATAATAAATAGATCAATGAAAATGCAACAATTAATGTTAAATAAACTTTAAAAACTTTTTAAAGGGTCTTAAAAACCTATTTTCTTTTTTCTATAAAACGTATTGTGTTTTTTCTACAAAACTGATATAAAATAATACCGTCAGAAGTGTATATATTCTTTTCTTGGCATTCTCACATGTCGCGAAAGATAAGATTCATAAAAAGATGCATTCTTTAATCTGAACGATCTTCAAAAGGTGCAAGCTAAGCGAAAAAGAAAATGCACCATAAATCACTAAGAACTGAGTGAAGAAATATTAAAATTAAAAAAAATATAATCCATAAAAGGTACGATCAAATACCTAGCTTCCTTCTTGAAACGTTATTCAAACCTTTCACGTTTTCTATATCAAAACTGCAAGACAAGATAACGTATCTTGTATCTGAAACTGGATATTTCCTTTTGAGAACCAACGCCTGTGATCTGCATAATTTTTTCTGGCTTATTTCTTCTTGTTTAATCTTTCACCGTCTGTATTTTTGCAATAAAACTCCACTAAAGCTGAGTTTACCGTTGGGTTTGACGATGAGTCTGGTTCCATTTTTCATATTTTCACACAGAAAAAAAAATGGCATAAAGAATATGAGAATATGTGAAAGATTGTGTGGAAAAGCGTGAAATATTTTCACACTCCTGAAAGAAAAAGAGGCCAAGATAAGAGAATTGAGCTACAGGGAAAGCCAGCTACAGTGAATTTTGTTTACCATATTTAAATATTTTAAAAGTAAGATAATTTTATTATTCATTTTATTTTTCAGAAATATCCAAATATAAATATTATATAAAGTAACCAAACTTGTGTAACTATTCCCCTTAACGATCGCGGCCTGTATCTCTGATTTTCTTTTACGACTTTAATTTATTTTTTGTTTGCTTGCCTCACTTTGATAAGAAAAGGGGAGGGAGGGAGAGAGAGAGAAATGGGAGCAGCAAAACAAAAACCGAAAAACTGCAGGCCCACGATCGTTCGAACTCGAAAATATCTTTCGGATTCAAATTCGAATGGGCTACCTATAATAATGCCGAAATTCCCACGACTGTTTGTTTTGTACTTGTTTCGTTCTCTCCATCTCGCTCTCTCTCGAAAGAGAACACCAAAAAACGGATAGAAGGCAGGAGTAAAGGGAATGCAAGAACTTACCCGCGTAACATGAGCAGCTGTTGAATTTTATTGAAAGCAGCAGCAGCAGCGCTGCTGGCAGCGACGGCATTTCAAGCCAGAATCGCCCAGACGCTGTTGTTGTTGCTGTTTTTGGACGACGTCGACGCAGCGACGACGCCGCAGATCTCTGCATTTGTTGTTGCTTCGTTTTATTTTTGTTGTATTTCTCTTGAATTGATTCGTTTCTCGGCGGCTTTTTCTCTATTGAATTTTCCTTTCTTTCTCGCACTCTCTTCAAATCTAGTTTGCTTGTCTTTAATTACTCATTTTTCACATTTTTGGCTAAAAAAAAAAGGAGAATACAGACACGAAAAGCATAAGAAACATGAAATGCTAAACTTCACTTTGTAGTTGTTTTAATGTTGCCACATTCGCCTTTGTGCTAGCCATTCGCGCACACTCACACGCAAACACACAGAGGCGCAGCGCGCACGCACACCTGCCACAGGTAGAAACGAGACGGCAAAACGCTCATCTCGGCCAAGAGAGCGAAAGAGATCACAGTTTACTTGAGAGAATAGCGGCTCTCTCGCGCTCGAACCCTTTTCTTTTGGCTTTTTGAGACTGGTTGCAAGAACCCGTTTTTCACATGCAATTCTCTTGTTTTTCGTTTAACTGCCACACACACACACATGCACAAGCAGGCACAGCACTCCTAAATTAATGTAATTTGTACATTTTTGTTTATTGTTTGCCAGGTTTTTCTTTTAATTTCATATTCTTGCCGCTTTTGCACACGTTTGCTGCGGTTTCTTCTGTTTCTTTGCACCACAAAAACAACATAAAACAGAACAAAAAAGAACAAAAATGTAAGTTGAACGCGATCGAGAAAAAGAGACGAGCTCTTGCGCGCTTACTTCTTCTTCTAGCAACTACTTCAACTGCTTTTCCTCCTTTTTATCGGCTTATTTTTGTAAATTATGTCAGCAACAAACAAAGTTAAAACGGCGCGCCAGACTAACTAAACGTATTTTAACAAACAGTCCACAAATCGCGAGTCACCGAGCGAAGCGACACAGACAACCGTTCACGTAGCGAGAGGAAAACAAAGTGGCGCTGGCGTCGCTACTGCTGTTGTCTGGCATTGCTGCTTCCTCTTCTTCGTCTCCGCACAGTGGGCAGAGCATGGACGAAAAGTAAACGATGGCGCAATCGCAAGGGTGTGCAGGGTGATATTGTTAATAATAAATGTAAATGACAAATTAATGTAGGTTAAAAGGGACATACAATTGTATATTATGAACTGGGAAATAATTAATTAATAATAAATAATTAGTGGTTTCCATTGCAAGATTTGTCTTAATTATTTAAATTCTCCTATTAACTTATTTATAAATATAAATAAATAAGAGGTTTTTCTTTTTAATCAAAATCATAATCATAAAATCTGAACATTTACAATTCAAAACAAAACTTGCACAACCGGCGCACTGTGCGAAAGTCACTCACAGTCATGCAGTCTCACTCACTCTGAAACTTCGCTCAGCGCAAAGAGCCCTCACGAACAGCATTTCGTTTGAGTGGCGCCATCTGGCGGAACAGTCGGTTACATTTTTAAAATAATGTTCGTTTTGAGTAATTTAAGGAATTGTTTAATTCTGGAATTATTATTTAATACTAATAAAGGGAAATAGTTATAGTTAAGAGGGGTGCGATTATTTACTAATTAAAATTCAACTTTCTGCTTTTGCCTGCGTAATGTGTAATGTCTGGGGTTTCGTTTTTAAATGGAAAATGCATGTAAGAATGTGGAAAATGAATAATTTCTGATTACACACACACATACACAGTCCCACTATAAGTGTGTTAACAACACATTTTGGCTATTAAACTTGGCGCTTTCTCTGCATTAAAATTAAAAACACACACCAAATGTATGCAAAATGTAATGCAATTGTAAGTAGTGTGTGTGGTGTGTGCGTGTTTCGGCTGCCCCACGATTCTTCCCCCTTCCCTTTCCCCTCGCCCACCACCCTTTTTTTTATTCACACAAGTTGTTGCAGAAGAAGAAAAAGATGCGAAATAAAATGTGCATGCATTTCAAAATGCACTTAAAAATTGTTGTCGCTCTGTGCGGAGTGTGTGTGCCAGTGTGTGTGTGTGTGTGGAGCCCGCCAGAGGTCAGGTCAACTTCGTCGCCTGCCAATTAAAACTTTTTATGCGCTGCGGCGCGGCTCCACACACACAAAACGAAAAGAATAAACAGCCTGGCAGAGATGACAGCTTAATATAATAATTATTGAGATAAATTATAAAAAAAAAATAAGAAAATAGATATAAAAAAGTTAAGCACCGAACAGGGCTCTCGGCTTGCCTTGGGGATGCCAAGTTTTAACCAAAATGGTTCCGAAAAATCCAAAATATGGAATCTATATACTTTTTATCGATATTTTTATATCAAAAATATTTTAGTTTTTATATTTTTCAAACTTTTAAGTATTAAAAAATTTATTTAATTTCGAAATATCTATATTATTGTATACTTAAACAAAAATAAAAACATTTAATGTTAACATAAAAATATTAATAATATAAATTAAACTAAAAAAATAAATAATAATATAAATTTAATAAATAATTTTTTACGTTAAAAAAATCATAATTATAGAGAAAAATTCCTAAATTACCAAAGTCCTATATATTAAATATCAATTTATAGTTATTTACCTATTAAATACAGTATATAAAATATAAAATAAACAAAAAGTAAAATAACTCCCTGTGCCACATGCCCATCTCTGTAAAACACACACATTCATATGTGGAAAGCGCATTTTCAAGTAACTTTATTAATGCGATTTCAGTTAATTAACAACACAACAATTACGCGGCGAGAAGGGTCATATATGGCTTTAGGCCAGACCCGCAGCATAAATAAAAAGGGAGAAAAGGTTTTAATCAAAAAATAAAAAAGGGAATATAAGTATACATATATAAATATTATAGGAAAATATTCGACGGACTTGACTGTGTTTTTTTTTTGTCATATATTGAAAATGCAAATCCGCTTGCCAATCGGTTTGCACTCGAATATAAAGCGAGGGAAAATTCACTCGATTTTCGCACTCATTTTTTGGACATGACCACGCCCACCCCACCGGCCACACGCCCCCCACGCATGTGTCGGTGTATTGTTTTGAGTTGGAAATTTTTTGTCATCGTGCAACAAGTTGTAGGTGGCCCGAGTTAGGGGTGACAAGGGGGCGTAACAGGGAGTGGGAGATTGGGGTGGGTGCTTGTTTGAGTTACGCTTTCACTACTCCGCACACACACACACAAAAATCAGAAATCCAACGCAAACTTTATTTTGCTAGAAAGCAAAAAGTGTTGCCTACCTTTGCGAGCTGAAATTTCAGCCGACCAAAAAGCTGAAAAAGGGTATAAAAAAAATAACAAAGGGAAGGGGTAAAAGAAAAGCTTGGAAAAATCAGCCGATTGAATGGCTGCCAAGGAAATTGGCTTAAACAAAAAAATTGATTAAATTAATTAAAGCCATTAAGTTAACATTAAATGATGATGATGATGGTTGGTTTTTCACTATCAATTTGCAAGTTTCAAGGGAAAAGGTGAAAATGGAAAAATAAATGTAAGGATTAAGAATAATCCTAGCTAAGTTTGCAGAAAATATCTATATATCGATACTGTATATATATCTGAGCCATATACAAGTCAATATTTAGTTGGTTTTATGGTTTTAAATTTATTACCAATTTTTAAGAAATGGTTGAAATTTCTTTTATATTTGATTTCTGATTTATTCAATTTTAAAATATTTTCGATATAGTAATATTGTGAGTACAACATTTTAGTAGATTTTTTATATTGCAATTAAGCATTAGATACATGTAAAAAATAAATCAAATACAAAACACGGTTAATGTTGAAAGAATAAATAAAACAAAATCATAAATTAATTTTCAGAAATACATAAAAAAATATACATAAAAACATTAAATAAAAAATCCAAAGTATTATAAACCATTTGCAAAAAATCACTGAAATCAGCCCTAAGTGTCAAGTTGATTGAATCGCAAGAAATAAGCAAAAAAAAAAGTAAATCAAGAAAAAAAAACTAAATTTTTTTAAACAATTAAATGGAATTTAAAGGGCTATGCCCAACTATCTTCGCATTATTTATATATCCATACATTTCTGTGCCAATTCCAATTTGTGAACTCTTCATTACGAATTCCTCGGCGGACGCACACTCCAAAAATTAAAACAACAAAAAAAAAAAACGTATGAAAATAGGACAGAATATAGAGAGAGAACTTAATTATGGCTAATTGAGTTAAATGATTAACGGAGCGGAGCGGAGAGCATATCCCCCCCCCCCC
>VNJN01005470.1:0-78009 GCA_008042485.1 Drosophila mayri | reverse complement strand
TGGGGGGGGGGGGGGGGGGGGCAAAATCCCCTTTACCCCCTTGCCCCTGGCCCAGGCTTCACTGTACTGTACTCCCTGGCTTTGCTCAACTGGCTGCCGTGGCGTGCCTGTGCACTGACAGTAAATGCTGAAAATTGAGTGCAACTTGTCGTAACTTTATTTTCAAATATATGCGGAAAGGACTAACCAGACAATGCACAACAATACACTCACACACTCACACACGCACACCCAGCAAGGCTCACTCGCACTCGTAGCTGTACGTAGCCCGCACTCAATGAGAAATGTGTGGCGGCGCGCATTTAACATGCAAAAATCAGGCGACAAGGATAACGAAAGCCATGTCCTGGCAAGGGTTATATATTTCTTTAAAGAATATACCTATACGTAGTGGCTTATTTTATTTTCTAAATATAAAAACAAAATTTACTAAATATATTTTAACATATATTTCAGTTTAATTTTATGAATTTTTTATTTTTATTTTTCGATATAAATATTAAAATAATTGCAATATTTATAAGAAAAATAAAATTTCGATAAAAATATTAAAATAATTGTAATATTTATAATAAAAATAAAATAGGAGGTCTTAAGGGTTTAGGAAAAAAAAGAAACTGTAGGAAACGTGAGTAATGATAGACTTGTCATGGTATTTTCTATATAATAAAAGTAAAAATAAAAATAATTTATAATAATAACATAAATAAAAATAAAAAAGTAACTATAGGAATATATATCATATAAATAATTAGCTATAATTTTTTTAAGAATAAATAAATAATACAAAAATTAAATTCACACCGAAAGGAAATATGAATTAAAAACCTCGGCCGCCTGAGGCACATTCCCTAGGCTTTCTCTGTGTGCTTGTGGTGTGTGTGTGTGTGTGTGTGCTAAGTGTTTTGCAACAAAGTTTTTGCGTGCTTTTGTCTGCCGACTACCAACTGCCATCGACTACCTCCCACTCCCCCCTGCCTTCTGCTCCGGCTCAGGATCCCTATTCCGCTGCCCCTGTTACCGGGCCAGCCATCATTCCTCCGGCTCGCTCCGGTGTGCGAGTCCGGGCACGGATACGAGAATACGGCAATGGGTCCCGGATCCGGCTCCCCGACTTGGGGGCTGGGGCTCCACTTCCATTCCGCCATTCGCCATTCTCGGTCTCGTCTGCATAAGCTATGTGGTTGGTGTGCCTGTCTCCATTCACGTCCAGGACGACCTCGTCCTCGGTCTCTCTGCTGTAAATTTAACGAATATGTAAGTCCTGGACAGCTCCTCTTGTTCATTTTGCCCATAAGTTAAGTGTGAAATTGTTTAACCCTCTAGGGGGAATTATTTTTAAATTTAGATTTCTTAAAAAAAACAACAAATTTAAGTAACGAAAGAATTTTGAAAAATATTTAAAGTTATAATTAAATTAATTATTTAAATAAACAGCTTAGATAAACAGCTTTATATTACTTTTTTCTATGTATAATGACGAAGGTAATTTTATTTAATTTTATTTAAAAATGTTAAGAAAATTTAATTTAATTTTTTTTAAATTTTGAATTCAAATTCGAAGGCAGTAGTTATATTTCTAAACAAACAAAAACGTAAATTAATTAAATTTTATTATAAGTAAGTAAATTTAATGTAAATTTTGTTGAAAGTCTTTAAAAAATATATTTTATTTTATTACTTTTTAGTTTCCAACTAATTCTGCTACATCAAAAATAAAATATAATATTTAAAGGGTTAAAAAGTGTTAAACACAAACACGCCATAAAATGCAAGGATCAACTTTGACTTCTGTGTTGTAAGTTTGGTCATGCTTTACTGCCTGCCACGCCCCTAGAAAAACCGCCCACTCTTTGACCACGCCCACACACACACACACACACTAGACAAATCAATTGGCAATCAATGGACGCTGTCCACTAGTTGCGGTAGTCAATAAATTGCAAGAATTTTCCCTATACCTTCGATTTCCGTTGCTATTTCCCCACCCCCACTTTTCCGTTAAGTAGCCATAAATGATGGAAAAGAAAATGAAGTGAAGGAGGCAATGGCAATACCGTGGCCTTAATCGTTAACCCGCACAGGATCCTCCTTCTTCCAAGCAATTTTATTTGATTTTGTTGCATTTTCCTGGTCTTTTGTAGAGATTCCCCGGGAAGTGCAATTAAATGGAGTTTTCCCTCAACTACTTTTCACCTCTATGCGTGTGTGTGTGTCAAATTGAGCATTTAATGGTTTTCCTTACGCTCTTTGGGCAGATTTCCCTGGCCTTTGACTGAGCCACATTCTGGGATATATCTCTTTTTTTCCTACTTCTCCTCGAAAACAATGTTGCAGAAGGTCGAAAGAGTGTCGGAAGCAGTGCCCAGCTTCACCTGCTAAAATCCATCCCGAAGGTATAGAAAAATGTGCATCGAAGGTACGCGAGCAGAAAGGACTTCTTTGAGTTTGCATTTCTTTGCCCGGCCAACCAATTTGAATATTATGCCAACAAAGAACAAAAAAAAAAAAAAATCTAAAAGAAAGAAAACCCGGGAGGAAAACGGGGGGAGAACAAAGTTGGTTGTAATAAACAAAAAAAAAGTGCAAAAGAAAACACATGAATGGAAAACGAAGTTTGATGCTCTCGCAAAAAAGGAATGTGCTATGCGAGGAATTCTTCATTCGATTTTCCAATGAGTCCTACAATAAACTAGAATTTATTGGCTGTTACTGGGAATTTTATTTTATTTTTCCTTCACAATGGTGAAGGAAATAAATAAATCGAGGTTTTATAATATAGAAAACTAGGTTAATGCTCTTGCAATAGGATTTCACATTCGTGGAATTATGTTTGATTTTGAATGCAAACAAAATTATAAAAAAAATTCGAGCTTTAAAGTAAATATTTATATGCATTTTCAAAAAATAGCATTAAATTTATCTTAAAAATGATCTTAAAAATTCTAAAATTAGTTGTGCCAAATACCTTTTGATCCCAAAAATGCAAACCACTTGAAAAGGAATTTATGGGTTAAGTTTTACCAAGGGGATTTTCCACGAAAATGTCTGAGAATTATTTGATGGCCGAGAATACCCTTTCCTATAGCATTCTTTGCTGTGTGGACAGCCGACAGCTCAATTCTCAGCTGGAAAATGGGAAATGCTGCTGGTGCAAAAGGGCGAGAAGGGGAAAACCCACACACACACACATCACATCTCTTTTGAAACCCAACAATACGCACACACACGCAGAGAGTGCCTTTGGCCTTTGATAGTTCAACCTGGAAGCGGTAAAAGAACAAAAAAAAAATTGAGCCAAAAATTGTAATAGAAATTTCTGGGCACTGGCGGCAGCATTGGGAAAATATCGACAAGTGATGGAAGTTTGCCCTTTGGACAAAATCGGAAAGCCCAGCGGCCTATGAAGTTGCAGAATTTTCTACCAATTTCCCACACACAGGGGATATTCTAAATTGGCAATCCCGGGGATTCCCTTCAAATTGACCAAGGAGCAAGTAAAGTTGTGAACAATTTAAAGTCAATTAAAACAACATCTAATTAAGTAATAAATATTTTGCAGAGATATTTAAATATTTGATAGAAAATTAATTAAATAAGCCAAGGAAAGCTAGCATTAAAAAAAAATTAAAGTAAATTTACAAACTCAGCTGTTTTTTAAGCTTAAAACCCACTTTATTCTCTTATAAAAAATTTGATATATATTTTCCTCATAGCAACTTCGCTTGCAACTCCCTGACAGTGTTGCCTTACCTCATGAGCAGGCAACAAGGATATCAAACGGACACTCAGACGCAGGACAAGGACACATTCGCTTGTGCAAATGGCAACACAATTAATTTGCATTAATAATTGAGTCAACGCTTCGAATTAAAATACATTTTCATTGCTGGCATATTCCTCGGCCCCGGGAGTCGTTTTTGAATTTCCATGTGCAAATATTTAAATCAATTATTAGCCCAATGAGCACTGATATCTCCGATGTAATTGTTTGCCAGGCAAACAGACACATTTGCATTTACAAATATCATTCGCAGTCATTAGTGGCGGCATAAATATATGTTTATATATATATTTTTTTTTTCAAGTATTTTTTATACTAATTACCAGAGTCATAATGCGGCGCCTGGAAGTCTGAACATGTCTGCTGCTGCCTTGGTCTCCCTGTCAGTGACTGGCAGGACCTGCCTTTTTGTTTTTTGCCTGAATATTATTATTAAACTTTACATTTTGATATGCTTGTGCGGATACAGTTGCATATATGTAGATATATAACTCAAATTAATTTCAATTTGCCGTAAATTATTTGACGCATTCGCCAGGCATGTAATTTATGCAGCATTTAATTGCAAAACTTTAACCGCAAACTAAGCGTAAGGTAAACAAATCATCGAATTTCGATGTAATTTCCATGTCCCATGGATCAGGAATGTTTTCTATTTTGTGTATTTTGTGTTCTGCTGTGCGTTGGTAATTATATAAATATATAAATATATATATGTATGGATATGCCTAATTGAATCGAACTTGTGTAGCTAAAAAAAAAATATATAAAAGGGTCTTGAAAGCTTGTTTTCTTACGAGTGTTAGTGAGATAACAGTAAAGATAATCATTCAATTTTAATTTGAATTTTTTAATTTACAGAAAAATTCGAAACAAAATTGTTTTAATTATATCTATTTAATTTTTGCCAAAGTTTGTGCCTTCTTTAATACAAAAAATTTGTTTAAAATTTCCTAAGGCGAAGAAATTGATTTTAAATCAATTTTTTAACCAAAGAAAATGAAAATTTTAGGCTATATTATTATTCAATATTCATTAAGCAATTAAATAGGATTTAAATAAAATTGTAATTAAATGTTTTATAGAAAAAAAAATCTTAAATTTCTTAGCTTTTTGGCTTATTAAATTCCCTGCTGTAATCCACTCCAGAAATCTAATGAAATCCATTTTATAATTAAGCGGCCAAAGGCTCTGGCTGGTCATTATTAGTGGATTTGCATTAAGATGCCCATTGTTCTGCAAATGAAAATCTCCCTGAATCTCGGCCATTGTTCTGCTTGGCCAACACGATTAAACCTCCTCCAACTTGCGTACTTGCTTGAAATGTGGAGTCCACCTTCCTACCTACACACAACTACATACATTTTGTTCGCAGATTACCTATAAGCCATATATGTATAAACATATGGTTTATATATATATTTGTGGGTGTAGGCGGCGAAAGGCGCTTCTCGCTGGCATTTCTAATGAATTTTGAAGCATTCTGTGAGAACCTTTTGAACATTCATCGAAATGCCAAATGTGAGGTAGAGACTCTGGCGAAAACAGAGAGTTACGGTGGAGTTATGGAAACCGCATTCGTCAAAACCCAAGTAGGGATATATGTATATATATATATATATATATATGTATATATATACGTGTAAGTGGCTCAAAGGGACTCCTCGGGAGGGCACAATGGTACTTACAGTTGCCACTTGATTGGCGAACTTGTCTTTGATGTCAATTCCATCCCATCTCTCTCTCTCGGCAAAATCCTTTTGGAATTTAATTGAATTAATTCAGTATTGGAAATGGGGATTAGTACACATGAAAATAACAAATGGAATGAACTAAAAGAGCCTTATTTTATTTAACATTTAGAGAAATTCTTAAACTTTTAAATTGTTACTTTTGGTAAGTACATAAAAGCCAATTTTGAAAACTGTTTTCAAATTAAATTCAAATTTTTATTTTAAACAAATTTAATATTAGTAAAAAAAATTAAAAAGCTTGGGAAAAATATTATTATTTAAATGCCTAAAAAGCACAACAGTTCAAGTCACTTGCTGAATTTTGAACATTTATATTTTCGGAATTTTACACTTTAAAACTATGATTAAATTAGAAAACTAGCTTTAAATAATATTTAAAATGTTGAAAAAATCACATCTGACTTCAGTTCACTTGGAGAAGTGAAGGACTGAAATCCTGGCCTGACACTAAGGAGTAAAGGCGCTGACTGCGAGCCAGCGAGGGTGTGGAACCGGAAACGAATATTAACTCTAATTGCAGGTTAACAGGATGGCACCTCACCCCTTTATTACCCTTATGTTAGTATTATTTATTATTCAGAATTATTTATTACTTGTACTTCAAGATACCAAAGGTATTATTTTTTTTTTTGATATATGATATATGTGAAATATATTATATAATTTTATTTTCTCCTTAAACCCTAAAGATTAAAATCTCTAAAATGTATTGTATATATTTTTCTCCAGTATATATATCCCTATATAGACATTCCTTGCGGGTCTAAATATTTTAGCAAGCCGTTGTGGGCTTTGCAGGTGTCTGCAATTACCCGAAATTCAATTAAGTAATTATGAGGTCAGCCGGTGGTCAGCTTGTTTCATGACAATTTAATGGCCCCGCCGTGGGTTACCCCGAATATATATAAAAGGACATGGGCGCAGTGGTAACAGCGATTAGTAGTACCGGCGCCATGTTGTTTCGCAAGCGGAAGCAGCCGCAGGATGAGAACGAGGTGCGCACCTTCGAGGATCTCACCCGTTTCCCCATGACGTTCTACAAGACCATCGGCGAGGATCTGTATTCGGACAGAGATCCGAATCTAATACGGCGTTATTTGCTGCGTTTTTATCTGATTTTGGGTTTCCTCAACTTCAATGCCTATGTGGTGGGTGAAATTGCCTACTTTATTGTGCACATCACCTCGACGACGACCCTGCTGGAGGCCACAGCCGTGGCGCCATGCATTGGCTTCAGTTTCATGGCGGATTTCAAGCAATTCGGATTGACAGTGAATCGGAGGCGACTGGTGAAGCTACTAGATGACCTCAAGGAGATATTCCCCATGGAGCCGGAGACGCAGCGAATTTACCATGTTACCTACTATCAGAAGCACATGAATCGAGTGATGACATTGTTTACCATCCTCTGCATGACGTACACCTCATCGTTCAGCTTCTATCCGGCCATAAAGTCCACCATTAAGTACTATCTGATGGGCTCGGAGATATTTGAGCGAAACTATGGCTTTCACATACAATTTCCCTACGATGCGGAAACGGATCTGACGGTTTATTGGTTCTCCTACTGGGGCCTGGCCCATTGTGCCTATGTGGCTGGTGTTTCCTATGTCTGTGTGGATCTCCTGCTAATCACAACCATTACCCAGCTCACGATGCATTTTAATTATTTGGCGGACAACCTGGAGGCCTACGATGGCGGCCAGCATACTGATGAGGAGAACATTAAGTATCTGCATGACTTGGTGGTGTATCATTCCAGATGTTTGGAGTAGGTTTTTTAGGAAAAAAACAAACAAATCTAATTTTAAATTAATTTGAAATTAAAGCCAAAAGAATTTCACAAAATATTTAGTCTGAAATAAAAAAATTAAATCTTTTGTGGCAATTTTTTTGTGATTTAAAGATAAAAAAGAAGAAATTTAATTTAATTAAAATTAAACTAATTGAACCCTCTTAATAATCTTGAAATTCTGTGAGTTTTTAACTCTAAAAAAAATATACATTTATATTTATTTTTATAACTTTTTCCCTAGAAAAATCCTTTATTCGGTTGCCAATAAGTAGGCTATATTTTTCACTTCTTACTCCTCAAACTTGTTAACTTTATACCCTTTTTATTTCCAGTCTCAGCGAGGAGGTGAACAATATCTTCAGCTTTCTGATCCTTTGGAACTTTATAGCCGCTTCTTTGGTCATTTGCTTTGCTGGCTTTCAGATCACAGCCTCCAATGTGGAGGATATAGTGCTGTATTTTATATTCTTTTCGGCCTCACTGGTGCAAGTTTTTGTGGTGTGCTATTACGGCGATGAAATGATCTCATCGGTGAGTAATTCTTACATATTTAAAGTTACTTTTCAAAGAATATTATCTATTTTTTCTTAGAGCTCTCGTATAGGTCATGCGGCCTTTAATCAAAACTGGTTGCCCTGCAGCAGCAAGTACAAGCGCATTCTCAAGTATATAATAATGCGAAGTCAGAAGCCCGCCTCGATCAGACCACCCACCTTTCCGCCCATTTCGTTTAACACCTTCATGAAGGTGATCAGCATGTCGTATCAGTTTTTTGCTCTCCTACGAACCACATACTATGGTTAAAAGGGGATTAAATATATTAAAGGGGTTTTTTGAAACCCCTAAAAAGGTGTCAAAATTAAAAATACGAAAATTAGTAGCTTAAAACCAGCTTTCAATAAAAATTACACACAAAAGTCACGAGATATGAACTCGTAAATAAAGAAAATATATATTTAAATTATTATATTCGTATAATAAAAAATACGAAAATTAAAATACACCAATATTATTATTATATTATGTAAACCTAAAAACATCCGTTGGCCTTTGTTGTAAGTCAAACAAATACTTAAATATAATATAATATATGTATAACTGAATCTCAAGCAATCGAAGCTTAAAGGCTTCATAATAAAGAACTTAAATATTTAAATGAATTGCTATAGTTTTTCTTTATTAATTAGTAGCTTTATAAACCTTAAATCTTAAAACCTTCCCAATTTATCTCTCAATATAAGCAATTAAAATCTCACATATTTTCCATTCAACAATAGCAATTAAATAACTAAAAGCACACAGGCATCTCCTGGCTTTATCTTTTACAAATTAAGCTAATTAGTAACTACAATAATATTGAAGCTTTCATTTGCCAGTCCTTGTAAACCTGAAGCCAGGCATTAAAAGCAAAAAGCCAAAAGCATCAACATCTCTGGCAAAGAAAGGTAATTATTGACAAGGCCATGCAGAATGAAGCTTACTTAATTACAGAAATATTTGTCTGTTTGTTTATGTTTGTTAATATTTACTTGATCAAATAATTACCCAAAAGCTCAGTTTACAGAACTATTTAAATTTTCCTAGGCAAAAATGTATTTTATTAAATAAAAGCTGCCTAGAGGGGGAGGCGTGTACATAAAAAATAATACTTTTTAATCCCAGATTGTGAAAACTGAAGCGGTCTTAAGCCCGTATCCTTTTTATTTCGCCCTTCGTTCGCCATTTAACAAAATTTGCATTTTAAAGAGCGAACTGAGACCGAGATTGAAACTGGAGCTGAGCTGCAAGGAAGCTTAATATATAGATATGTATGTATATATATGTGTACAGGATTTGCATGTGCCTGCACCTGAGGCAGCTGTCAGTTTGTTGCTGTAATTTTTAATTGCATATCAGCAATTTATAAATATTTACATCCACCTGGACACATGCACACGCACACACCCTCTGTGTCTCTGTCCAAATAAATCAATAAATGTCAAAAGCAATCAAAGCCCATAAAATGTGTGATTGCCTGCCGCCACCAGCGTCTCTTCTTTGGCCTTAAAGTGAGTGTGATAATGATGATGGCCAACAATTTTATTTATGTTTGATAACCAGGCACACGGGTCGTATGCTTAATGGCCCTCATAGCCCAGCCATATCAACATTTGTATCCTTAGCTAATGGGGGCTTCAAAAGAGTGTGTTCGTGGCATTGAATATGTTATGGAAAATGTAAGTGAATTTCTTAAATTAAAAAAACAAAAAATTAAGCAAAGTATAGATAGATATATAAAATAAATATAAGTAAAAGTAATAGTAAAAGAAGAGCCAAGTGATATAAAAAAATTAAAAATGCAATAAAGTTTACCCATCAAAGATCAATAGATATTAATACAAAATAAACATCAACAAATAAATATAAAGAAAATGATTAATAAAGAAGAAAGAAAGCTAACTTCGGTTCGCTGAAGTTTATAAGCCCTTGCAAATTGCAAATTTAAGACTTTGAGTCATTTTTAACTTAAAGAAAAATAAAAAAAAAATAATAAATTCATAATAAAAAAAATAAAAACATAAAAAATGAAAATATTGAAAGATCGTCTTTGTGGGGGATTCGAACCCGCGACCTCTCGATCGAAGCCTTCAATTGTAACAGCACGAAGCCTATGTAAATCCATCGTGCTCTTTCCCTCCCACCGAGAAGCTGTAAAATTTTCCATAGTAATTACAGAAATGAGCAGTTACAGAATTTAACAGTGGCTTAACATAACATTCAACGTGTGGTTACAGACTCTGTAGCCCAAAAGTTTGCATTGATATTGTGCTTAATCTATTTTTAGCACACGTCATACTAAGCGAAGCTTGCAAAGCTAAGCTTGCTAAGCTTGGTGGGGGAATTCTCACATATTAACATAAGATTCTCATTAATATAAGATTCTAATTAATTAAATTATAAGCAAAGATAACGTTGATCGTTGATTCAGCTGTGAGCCACTGAATCTCCTGTATCCCGTATCTGTACGTATCATGAATGAAACCTTGAAGTTGCACGTTTGTAGCTTACATTTTTTGAAAAAATTTGTTTCTATTTAAAAATATTATTAATCTTTGGTTATTAATTTTTAATATGTATTAATTTATAATATTTATTTTAGGTAAATGTAACGAATTTAATAACGTATTTATAGCTTGATAATTAAGCATTTTCTTATTTAAGTATCTTTACTAAAGATTATTAAAAGTTCTTATTTCATTTTAAATATTTAAATGGATCGTTTTCTATTTTCCTACTTGCTACTAATTAGATTTTGTTTAAATATATATTAATATTCGAGTAGAAATTTATTTGTGGTTTTATTATTATTATTATTTATTGATTTAATAATATCTTTAAAAGATAGCCAAAACCCTCAGTAGTTATGGCTGATTATAGTTCCTGTTGCTTAAGTTAGAATTAAGTAAACAGTTTATAAATAAATAAATAAATAAACTTTAATACATATTTTAATGTATTTCTCACTGCTTTTCTTTTAAAATTACTCATTATTTTTCTATATCAAAAAGTCAAGGTAAAAACTTAACCAAAAAACTTAATAAATAATTAAATATATTACTTTGAACTCTGAATTATTTCCATTTATTTTTTCCCTAAATTAACCAGACATTTAACTTTTAATAAGCCTTAAATTTGAGTGGTTTTTTGTGTGTGTTTGTTTATTTTCATTTTTATTGTTTGTTTATTGTTTGTGATGAGCTTTGGCGGAATGAAAATATGCCCCAAAGGTGCTTTATTGATTTATTCATTTGCCAGGACGGACATAGGGAAAGTCAACAACAACACCTAGGTATTTCAAGTCCTTGACAGCACACACTCAACCACACACACACACACAGGCATTTGTGTTATAAAAACAGATATGTTCACGAAAATGTTATTACAAATTGCATATGTCATTAACATCTTTGTTGGTTTTCAATTAAGCTGTGAAAATGTGAACGAGAAATAAATATTTGTATAGAAAATTTCCTTAGAAAGCAAACTTATAGATTCTTGATTTTCTTTAATTATTTGATTTATTTAAACATAATGTTAATGGACAACTATTTGGGTTACATAGTGTTGCATTAATGTTCTTTTGCCGCACACGTAATGTTCTGACATCCATTTTACTGTGAACTTGGCACCTGGACTGGCTTCAGCTTCTGTCCCTGCTGCTGTTCGTGCTCCCTGCTGCTTCTGTTCCAGTTGCTGTCCCTGATCCTCCTCCTCCTCCTCCTCCTCCTCCTCTTCCCCCTGCTCGTGGTCCTGCTTGTTCCGGCCACTTTAAGGATTGTCAGCTAGTTAATGCTGTTTTTGTGGCCTGCTGTGGGTTGTTCGCCGGTTGCAACTTTGCTGCATGACAGCCGCAAAAGACACACCCCGCCCGACACAGCCACATAACACACATTGCCAAACTCACACACATAGCCATTGCATATGTATATGTTTGTGTGTGTACTCCCAAATGTGCCACTAATTTGTGGGCATGTGGAAATGTGTGTTCCTTTTGCCCCTAGCTTTTTATGGCCATCTTCATCCTCAGGATGGTCCAAAAGGGGTTACCAAGGCCAAGGAGGAGCAAGTGAAAGCCGTGTTAGCTGCAGGTAAGCACGTGCCAGTTGCCAGTTATTAACAATTCGGTTGGCTGCTTTTGGCACAATGTTGCCTCACAAAACCATCTTCGTGCCGTTTTTTTCCTTTTTTCTTGCTGTCAAACGTTTGCGCTGACCTGGACATGCTTGTTGGACCAAAAATGCAGCCCCTGCACATATGCTGACCCATCTAATTGACAATTATCTCTGGATGTTGTTACGGTCAAGGTGATCCTGGTTACAAACTGAAACAAAAATCGACACAAATTTATGGTAAATATATAAAAACTTTGGGGGGAAATTGTACTTTGTGCTTACTTTTTGTGGATAACTATAAGCATATACATATTCCTGAAACTAGAAAGTAGAAGGTAAGAGATTAATTTTGGAAAACCAGGCACTCCTTCTCCTGCACTTCATTGTTCCATTTTCCGAATATAATTATACACCAATTAGTTGCGTAAAATTTGGTAATTTTTGGTAGTATGTAGTACTTGCTGCCACCAGCCAGCAGCCATGATTTTGACTTAATCCTTACATTTTCCCCTTCTACCCCATTAGCCAGGGAAATTGTTCGAGAGGCTCAGGTTCCCAGGTTCCACCAGGGTACCAAATATGTAATGTAGGATGTGTAGAGTAGTATATGCCTCTAGCGCTCTTTTCCCATCCTTCCAGACTCAGCGCCAGGATATTATATATCGCGCATTTGAACAGCCCAACAGGCAGCAGGAGCCAAAATTCTGTGGAAAGTGGGTGAAAGTAATATGCATAATGTAAGTAGTTACACAGGTAAGTAGGTAACTGTGTATGGGGAGTGCGGGTGCGGGTGTCGGCGTGGTTTGTGGGCTTCGGTTGTATAAGTACCTTTAATAACTTTACTTACACGATGCTCGTTTATTGAAATTCCCCACTCGGGGGCCTGGCACGAGCGCCTTCATCGTCATCCTCCTCATAGTAGTCCTTCTTGAGTTGACTTTGCCTTGCCGCCGCCTCATCTTGAATGAATTTTATGTTTAGTGCGGTTCAATCCGAAGATGTTGCCGTGATTTCTGTGAAAATAAACTGAGTTTTGTATATAATTATTTAGAATTATCTGAGAGCTACATATACATACATATTTCGTAGGGTAGAATATGAGCTGTAGGGTTTATTAAGTGTCGAAATTCAACAATAACTTCTTAGAGAGCTATTGGAAATCATAAAAATTCATAACTGCCTCTTGATTTATTATGAATATTATTATCTAATAATTAATATATTTTTATTAAGGTACAATTTGAGCTTTTAAAACTAAACATGAACAAAACAAACGATTTCTTCTAAGTTTTTCTCACAAAATCTGCCGTTCTGTGAAAGAGTGCCCCGCTTGAAGCCACAAAATCAAGGCAATTATCCTTAAAATTACACATTTTTCAGAAAAGACCTCTTACTTCGTGTCACCCAGCCATCTCTAGCTGTCCGTGTCCGTGCTCAGTGAGTGCCTGTTGGGTATTTGCACATTTTAACGGATTTAATATGAAAATTAACAGCACACACACATGCCACCCCTCCTCCTCCCCTTCCTGCACACACACACACACACGCATTACTTAATTGTGCATGGATGTGTGTGTGTCTGTGGGAGTTTGAGTAATTTGCGTTCATAATAATGAATCCTTGGGCCTTGGAAAGGCAGTAACAGCTGCACTTAGTTGAAAAAGTTCTTAAAATAGCAATAGGAAAAGCTAACCCCGCCCTCCTAATAACCCTGCCCCCTACCGCCCTTCCCCATCCCTCTTATGGCAAGTTAAACAATTATTCAGGACGTGACTTTTTGGCATTTAAATATTTATGCGCACACGTTTTTGGCAACAAAAGGAGACGGTGAAGGAGCAGCAATAAATGGGACAACACAGGACAAGAATGACAAGTACAACTTTGAAGGCAGCATTTTCTTGAGGTTTTTTTATGTTTCTTTTTTCTTTAAATTATAATATTATTTCTTAGCTGCCAGAAATGGCAGGTGCTTGAAGTTGTGTCGCTATTTTTTATACCAAAGCAAAAAGCTAGATGACTTCGATCGTAGTTGAGTTGAGTCCTAAAGGATTTCATTATATCAGCTTTGAAATATAAAAATTTAAACCTTTTTTAAACTCATTTTAATTAATTTTTAAAGATTTATAGCTATCTACTACCAAATAGAATATTGTTATTTGCATACACACACAAGAAAATATGCTAAAAGTGAATTATTTATGAACTTTTTCACTCAACCAATCTCTGTCTTGTTACATTGATTTTTAAAAAGTTCCTTAGTTTAACCTACTTTTTTTTGTAATTTTCCTAATAAATTTATTTGGTTTTTGCTGATTGCATTGCCACCTTACCTGCATTTCTGATTGCAAATAAATGAAAATCAAAACAAAATTAAAAAAAAGAATTAACTGAAGCTATTCCTCTCGATATTTTCCCAAGGCAAAGTACTAGAATCTCATGGTTTTTGGGGCCCTTCTTCTCACACACTTTGCATAGATTTTCACATTTTCTGCATTTTCTTGCTTTTCTGCATGTTATTTGGTGTCTATGCAAATTGCTGGCACTCCATTTGCCTGTCAACTTGCCGCTGCGAACTTCTCATCTCCCCCGGAAAATTTGCCATTTGCTGCTGGTTCCCAGGCAGTTGCAGTCGTCGCCTAAGCAACATAATTTAAGCATTTCCCGAAACGAAAACAAAGATTTTTATCACGTTTTCCGGCAGCAGAGCGTTGTTGGAAAACTCGCACGCAGCCGCAGATTTATGCGTTCAAGTCAAGAGCTAAAATCAAGGGAAAACAATAAGAGGAAGTGGAGGCCAGCTGAGGGAAGAGAAAAAGCGTTTGGGTTTTTTTTTAATAGAATAAGAAGTGCAGTTAGTAGGGTAATTATGATAATGTTAGTTTTCTTGTAAATTATGGTTTTTCAATATATAATAATTACAATTAATATATAATATATAATTATATAATTGTTGGCAAAGCAACTCATATGTTGGCTTAATCTTTGGGCCCAGATCCACATGGGATTTTTTGTGGCAACTACAACAATATCACCACCATACAGTTCATTGCACTTGGGAGCTTGGGAAGTGGCACACAACATTTTCTGGAATTAAAGTCCCCGATGCGGTCACTTTGGTGTGAGTGAGAGGCATTCACGCGAAACGCGCGTTAAATGCTTTCTGGTTTCCCTTTCCAGGACTTTCACCCCTCCACCCAACGCCAGCCCCCCAATTAATGTGAAAGTAAAAGCGAAACACGCACACACACACACATGGCACACACCGATACGCATGGTATTTACATATACATGCAAATCCCGATGGCCGCTAATGGAGCCTTGTGTGGCGATCTTGGCTAGCAGAGAGAACGAGATGGATAGATCAAAGGAGGTGTGCCAGAGAGGGGGGGAAGCGGCAGGGGAAGGACTAATTGGCCCATATAAGCACAAAAAACTGACATGTATGTCCTGTGACTTGTCGAACATGAGCAAAATATGCATAACACAAACAACAACAGTATAACAGCGAAGAAAAAAAAAACAAACAACCAAAAAATGCAACAACAACAGGTGGCAAAACTACAAAACGGACAGTGTCCTGAAATAATGGGAAGAAGTCTGGGAAAATCTAGGAAAAATCAGGAAAAAATAAGAACAAGTTACCAGGGCAGAAATTAAATGGAATTTTAGGGCAGGATTTTATATTTAAAAATTTAAATAATTTCAGTTTGCGATATATAAATTAAATAAATAATATTATTATATACATATATATATACATATTAATAAAAATAATAAATATAAATTTTAAAAAATGTTCCATAAAATAATTTTCTTTTTGTTTCATTGTTTTATATTTAAAAATTAATAATATCCGAAGTTTTTAAAATAAATAAATAAAATGCACAACATTTTCGACCTCTCCGTCTAAGGTGTTTGGTTTGACATCCGGGTCATGCTATTCCGCCATCCGCCAAAGCCACAACACAACTGAAAAAAAATACAAAAATATAATAATAAAAATTGAAAAAAAAAAAAACAAAAAAAAAACTATCCAGGAAGAAGGAACGAAGTTGAACTGCTCCCAAATGTGCTGCGTGTGCATGCATATTATGTAAGCACCCGCGGTGGGTGTACCCCTTCCCCTCCTACCCCCCACCTCCCCTCCTGCCCATTCCTAACCAGACAGCGACCTGCGGTTGGGCAAAGGCTCTATATAGAAACCCGATTTCCTGTCCCTTTCGGCGGCACGGCCCCTGCATAATTTAATTGCAACGGGGCAAGAGCGGATAAGCGTTAAAAAAAAGGGGACAAACGGGGAGGGAAAAACAACAACAACAGCCATGGGTTAAAAATCACAGAAAATTCTGGGATATATGTATGTTGAGGGGGGGACAACAGAGTAAGCGATATGGCAAACACAAAAGGAGGGCGAGTACATGGAATATAGGTAATTTGGTTTATTATTAATGGATATGCACGTCGAATGGCCGGTGGAGCGCCTAAAAACATGCAACACACAGCACAAAATGTGCCACACTGTGTCACCGTGACACGCCCCCTCGCCCCCCTCACTTACAACCCTTTCTTCGTCCAGGCCAAATCCTGTTGTTGAACATTCGCCATATGCAAATCTGAACAATATGCATAAATAATCACCATGGACGACCGGCGGGCAAAGCATCTTTGTCAGCCATATCAACATTTTGTTGCACATTTTATTATTTTTTTTTTTGTTGCCATATTTTTTGCTATATACTTTTCATTTTTAATTTTTATGTCGTATACCGTTAATGCGCTTACAATGACAAAGGAAAATCGGGCTGAGAGTGAAGTTTTATCATCGCATTTTATGGGGAAAACAATTAAAATTCAAATTTTTAGTATTGAATTAAAGATGGTCATCCGCTTTGGTTCTAAGCCTTCTTGCTGTTCATTTATGATAAGTTCATTTAGCCATTTTAATTCGCCAAGCCTCATGATAGTATTATATTTTAAATTATGGCCAATAAATGTGAGTAACGAGCGGGATAATCTGTCAGTTGGCGTCTCAATAATGATGTGAAATTAATTTTAATAGTCGGCAATATTAACATATCGTCAGCAATCAGTTTGATCGGGAATGGAATTATGGGAGTAGTGCTGATGATATAGAGATTGTTTATAATGCGAGTGTTAATAAGTCCTGATGGAAATTTAAAGCGAAAGGGGGAAAGACTGATTTTATCTAAATAAAATATTCTTTAACAAATTGAAAACTATTTTAAATAGTTATCTTTCTTTTTAACTCTTAATAAAAATTATTTTTGATTATTTTGTATTCTATTCGCAAGCAGATTTCATTTACTCAATAGAATATTCAATATTATGTGAAAAATGCCGTTTTTTTGCGATATTTAAATTTAAGTAAACAAAGTTTGAAATATTTTCAATATGATATGATATATAAAATAATATTTCTATAAGCTTTATCGATTATTTCCCCTGATAATCAATATTATTTGATATAATATATATATTTTACTAAATATTTAAATATATTAATTTTATGTACCATATTTTTTTATATTTAAAAATTAAATAAAATAAAGTTTTCGTTTCATCGATTTAAAATAATATTTGTATAAACTTTATCGACCATGTCCTCTTACCAAACATCACTGGCAGGCAATACCTTACAGATATCCATATTTATACCTGAAATTATCGACTAGACTCTCCTCTGGCTGCATGTTTGCTTCGCACTTGGCTGGGCAAGTTGACATATCCCCGCAGCTCCCCTGTGGAACTGTGCACTGTCTGGTAATTTATTTTAATTGATTTTCACATCATTTATCAGCAATGCGAGAGAGAGAGCCGAACAACAGGGAAACAATAAAACAATAATAACAGCAAAAACATAAACATCAACGGCCATCGCAACTCATCCAATTTAAACATTTTTAATGCGAATCGTTCTTAATCAATTTGTACAATTTTAAATGTGCACTGATGCGCATAAATGCAACATTTAATTTATGCAAACAGCAGCAACATCAGCAGCAGCAACAGCAGGAACGATTTATTAAATAAAAAAAACTCAATTTATATATATGAAATAATTATATAAGCACACAGCAAAAAAAATAGGAGAGGCGTACCACCTGTCGTATGCGTGATATTTATGCCGCCGACTCTGCCAAAGGAATTGCAGGAAAAAAACAAAAACTATTACCAAAGCTTAAGTCAAGTTTCGGAGAAATTTAAACCGCTTAAAAGACCATCGCAATTTAAGCTAAATTCACACCCAATATCCCAATAAAATCCTCAAAAAATCCCACAATAATCCAAACCAAAAACTCAAATAAATGCGACTGTAATTAGATGCCAGCATTTGGGCGGAAACGTAAATGTAAATGCAAAATTGTACGCTAAATGCCAAATGCAAAATGCGATTTGCAAAATGTATTAAGTTCACCTGGAAAGGTGTTTAATTATGGCCATTCGATAATCGCCGCACAAAGGGTGGCCAGGACAGTGGGGGAAATGGGAAATGGTGGTGGTGGTGCTGCTGCTGCTGGTCAATGATTGTGCTGGGAATTTGAGAATCGAAAGCCTGGAGAGAGCTGAATCGTTGGGCCTGTTGCCTCATTAGGTTCCTGGGCGGAAAGGTAATTGCCACAGCGTGCATTTCCGGGTTTATTTCTAAACGATTGATGGGTGTCGATTGGCTGTGCGGAAATCGATCAAAATTATCGATAGGCAATGACAAAAGGGGTTAAAAGTTATACTAATTAAATTAGGGTTAATGAGGCTATTGATATTCTGTGGAATTAGTGAGATTTTTTGTTTGAAAATTTGTGATTCTATGTTTTATTTTTATTGTTCCCATAAAAATACAAGAAAAATAAATTTTTAATTTGATTTCTTATTGTGATCTTTATTAAGCAAATTATAATTTATAAACCCTTCAAAAGTCCTTTAAAATTAATACAAAAAAAATTATATAAAAAAGTATTCAACATTTTAAAAACTTTAGTAATATTTATATAAACCTTTAAATGATTTAACAAGATTTAAATAATCTTTTCTTGGCATTTCTCTGCATTTTTCGAAAAGATTTCTCCGAATAATATTATTTTTGTTTCAAAACTAAAGTACAGCTTTAAAATAAAACTTTTTCGTTGTTTCCAATTATTTTGGAATAGTTTTCTTAAACCCTCAGCCAAATTTTAAATTATATTTCCCATTTCTCCTCATATAATTTACGTAAAAATTTATGTCCTGGCTTTAAGGACACACACACACACACACGTCCCGAGGATAACAGTTGCCGGGTAGAGTGACTTTATCGGGGTGTCCCAGTTTTTTTTTTTCTTTGCTTATATAATATGAGAGTGGGTGGGTGTGTGTGGGGGGATGAGGGTGGGCAATGCACTCACATCTCCAACGTCTGCATTCTATTGGCAGAAGGTGCCCGAATATGTCCCCAGCATCCTTTTCGGTTTCCTTTTTGAAGTTCCACGACGACCCATTTTGCTGCCTCATGAATTGCACACTCACACACCTTCACCTGTCCCGCCGCCGCTGTAGCTGCCTTTAAACATTTTCGGTCGCACATTGTAGCTGCCTAATGAACACATGAATAAAATATGCGATTTGCTTAACTTTTGCACGACTCTCTGCCCAGAGGGGAAGCACCCCAATCTCAGGCCCCCGATCCCGAATCCCGATCCAAAATACACCCAGCCCCACCATAGTCGATCCCCCCAAGCCTGAGCCCGCATAAGCAGTCGTAGTTTGCAAGCAGGAAAGGAGTCACACTGTAAAATTTATTTTAAGAAATTATTTAAAGAGTTTTTGGATTATATTTTAATGATATATTGATAAAAGTGTACCTTATTGAATTTAAATTTATCGATAATTTAAATAAAATAAAAATCTAAAATCTACATATACATATTAAAAGGATATTAGCTTTTATTAGTTTTTTTTTTCTTTATAGATTTTTTGAATTTATTTATAGGCATTAAAAATTAAGCAAAACTTTAAGCTGAGTATCATAATTAGGCTTTTAAGTTATCCTTCTTATTAATTATATACTTTTATATTTAATGCATTTATGTTTATTATACTTTAAATTTCTTTTATTTTAATATTTACTTTCCGCCTGTTTATTTATATTTAATTTTCTTTAAGCATTTGTATTTATATTAATTTTTGTAAAGCATTTTTATTTAATAACCTTATCCTAATTTATTTATATTTAATTTTGTTTATATTATACTTTAACTCATTTACTATTTGTATTTATTTGCAAACATTTATATTTAATTTGTTCAGTGCATTAGCAACAGTTTCATCAAGCAAAGTTTTTTGAGATTTTCAAGCTGGCACAGGTGAAGGCTCAACTCCTGCTGAAAAGGGGGATTCCCACACACACACACACACACATACACATGCAGCCCCGCCTCTAGAGGGACGTAGCCAAAGGAGAAAGGAGTTAAGGGAGGCAAAAGAAGGCCAACAAAGGGAGTAGGGTGGATGGCAGGAGGGTGGGGAGGCAGACACAGCTGGCTTGCTGGGTTTATCTTGGGCGAGCAGACGACGACAGACGGCAGGCAGCTTCCGTCACTGCGTCACTGCCGATGCGATGCGATGCGATGCATCCAAAAATCGTTGAAAGTCACTCAACAGTTTAACAGGGATGGTGTGAAAAGCGGGGAGGCGGGGGAGGTAGGCGTTTGTCGAAAAAGGAGGCGTCAGGAGAGAGGGAATGTGGACCAGAAACTGTAGCATGCAGATGCTAGTTCTAGTAAAGTGGGTGGTGTGACGGTTATGGATGGGACGCGGGATAGACAGATGGATTGTTCGCAGCATAGATGTAGATGCAACTAGACGGGATATTGGATATGGGATATGGATAGGTGTCTCGATTTACATCGCTTTCTTTTTTAACCTTTCCTTCACACATACGTAACTGCCATCAAATTGTTTGACGAATGGCCATCGACTGGTTATCGAATGCCAACCGAAACTCAATTGAGTGTGGCATCGAAATGTCACCGAAATATCGAAATATTCACCGGCATATCGCTGCCATCAATGTTTAATCAAAGTTGCTTGACATTATTCGAATTTCCAGGAATATATAAATTAAAAGGTAAGAAATTTATTTTAGCTTTTAAAGAAAATGGCAATCAGAACAAATATAAAACAAATCAAAGCTTAGTCTTATTTTAAGTTAATGGTTTTTAAAATGCCTTTAGGTCAGTTTATTTCATTAAAAAAGAATCAAAACATTAATATTAATATTCTTGTTTTAATTTTTTCGATATTATTAATATTTAATAAGAATATATAATATTTAATCGCTTTCACGTAACAACCTAAAACCGAAGTTAAATTTTTACTGGGTTCTCTTCTGGGAAATGCATTTCCCTTGATAGAAATGCATGGCACTTCCATATCCACTTCCGTTTCCGCTTATCCTCCTCAACGCCCCTCCCCCCTATTGCAGCCAGTGCTGTTAAACGCCGATATCCTTGCAGTTCGCTTCGTAATGGCGCTCTAACAAGTCCGAAACGAGAGTCGCATCCAATTGAATGCGATGTGAAAGTGCAGCCAATGAAGCAAGTGCCAGACAAACAGGCAAAAAGAAAAACGAAAATATTAAAAAAAAAAGAAAGGAGAAAAACAAAGGCAAACCGGAAAGCGGAAGGCGGAAGAACTTCCCTCCAAGGAGCTACGACACACAGTGGTGGCAAAAAGTCTGGCGCCAAGCATTTGACGGCTGCTAGAGCGCGATTCAATGGGCACGTTTATGCTGGAAATGGATTTCCCATAGAATTAATATCACACGAAAAAAGAAAAAGCTTGCTAGCAAAAAAAAAAAAAGGATGAAACCGAAGGCACAGTCTCACAGTCTCTACTTTTTCATGCAATTGAATTGCCAAGTGAAAATCCGAGAACATGCAGAAGAAGCAACCAAGGATGAAGGAGGGAAAGTTCGCTACGAAAATCAGCGAAAATCGGGTGAAAATCGTGAAAAATCTTGGTACAAGAAGCGACGACGACAGCAGCAGCAGGGCGGATGACAAGAGGACAAGGCCGAGACAAGCCAAAAACCAAAGCCAAACTCAAGCCATGGCCTTAGCCAAGCGAAAAAAGGTTAAGTGGAAAGCTGAGCCAAGGCTAAGTCCCTCGGGTAAAGTGAGGGAGGGAGTCGGGATGAGGCAAGGCACAGCCGGCACAACCAGAGATTGACGCAGAATATATTTTGGGATTTGCCACATGGCGCACAGGACTCCTTCAATTACAACTATTTGAAATGGGATACTGAGCGGTACTCCCAACAGCTTCCCCATCTCCTTCGGCTACTCCTTTTGCCTTCGGGGGAAAAAAATAGGGACAAGGTTTTGCGCCTCCTGCTTTTGGGTAACTCCTTACATCCCAACTGGCCACGGGTCGTATGAGTGATTTATTTTATGGGCCTCTCATTTGTTGCGATTTGCGCTTTACAAATTCTTATGTGACTATTGCCAAAACACTTACGAAAATTTGTATTAAGTCTTGAAAATTGCTAAATATTTAAATATTAAATTAATTAAGTTTTAAAAGTAGGTTTGTGAAAAGATAAAAACTGATAAAACACTAGGGAAAATCACTGGAAAAATGTAAAATCTAATTATTTATGGATTAATGCTAAAAAATATTTATATGTACTTTAAATATTTTTAACATCATAATTATTAAGTGATAATAATGATAAATAAACAGATTAAATATTAAATAAATAACTATTACTATCCTTTTACAGAAAAGTCTAAAATTGCTTTTTAAAAATTTAAATAATTATTATAATTTCGCAAAAAAAAAATATTAAAATATCGTTTAAAAAATCAAGATTTATACTGAAGCACACTCCAAGTTTAAGTTTAACTTTCAAATTGTATAATTTCCCCCTTCATGGGTCTTCCTTCCTTCGACCCGGTTGACACTCCTTTATAGCCTTTTTTGTTGCTGTTTATGGGCCGTCATCAAATGGTGGACAACACGCAAACCCGTTGACGAACTCGCAGTTGCAGCCGCGGCAGCAGCAGCTGTGGGAAAAATCAAAGGCAAAAGCGGAAATGCGGAAAACTCGGCCCTCACTGCACTTGCTCTAATTGTGCCCGCTGCCACGCCCACACTTTTCACGGACCGGACCAGGGTCCGGCCCCATTGGGAGCCACTTGCAGCTTAATGACCGGCATCAAGTCGGTAATTAGCCTCAGGTCCTTCGCCCCCCCCGCAAATGCGGGCCTAATCAGGACCAAGTGCCACGCCCAAGTCGTTCGGAGTCGCAGCAGGAAAAAGGGGCATAAACAAAATCAAGGATTTGGCTTAATCAAATGTTTATGGTCTCTGCCCTAATTGTTTATCAAATGTCTTTAGGCTAAAAACTGTGCATTTCAATGCAGAAAATGATTATTGAATTATTGATTTTAATTATTAATTATATTGAATTGTTAACTTTGAAATTTAAAAGTTCATTTAAAATTAGCTAAAACGTATTAATTACTAAGCGAAATTTCATTGTTAATTTTATAATTATTTTTTCTGCTTTAATAATTAATACAAAAATGTTTCTACAAATTTAGTAGTGAATTTAATTAAACAAATGATTTTTTAAGTGAAATAAACACATAAAAGAAAATAAAATAATGTTAAAAATTATTAAAAATTGTTACAAAATACATCAAAATAATTATAAAATTATAATGAACGAAAATATAGTTGAATTATAAAAAAGTATATGTTTATATGTATTTAATGTGTTATGAATGCACCTAAAATATTATGTATTATTATTTTTTATTTGTAATGTATTTAAACCCCTTTAATTAATATATAAACCCAAGAAAAATAATCCATTTAATTTATTATACATTTTTTTTTCTATAAAGCGCCTCTCAAAAAAATATCCTTTGCTTTTCCTTGGCATTTGCCAAGCCCGAGATATATTTTATATCTTTTTGTTTAATTGGGTTCAGGACATTTCCGGCCAGAGTTGACAACTTTCGCTGTCATATCTGCAGAGACGGAAGAAGGCAAAAACAGGAATAAAAATCGGTGGGGAGTGGGTAGCAAGGAGCGAGGACATTGAACATTGTTTGCAAAATAAAATGCAAGTGAAATCTAGCGCATTCGTTTGCAACAAAAGCAAGGCAAACAAATGCTAAACTATCGCACTTCAGTGCCATTTCCACTTGCCAGGATGAAGGGGGGACTCGAGCGGCAAGGAGCAGCGCTTGTCCTTTATGGAGCAGCAGGATATCCTTGCTGGCAAACATTGAAATGGTGAGAGGGTGCAAAAAATAAAAAAAAAATAAAATAAAATAAATTGTTCAATTTAACAAACAAGCGAGCAGCGCAAAGAACGAGCCAGGTGAGCGGCGCTTGGCAGGTAAAGGTGGCAGGTGAGGGTGAACCCAGGTACGGCGACACTTTAAACCGTCTATTTTATAGCCGAGTTTAACAGTTTACAGTTAGTATTTTGTATAAAATTTTATTAAATTTTAATGATTTTTTAAGCCTAGCAAATAGTTAAAAAATAAAATAATACGTTTTTGGGGAATTAACTTTTTATATAGCTTTCCTTCTTTTAATTAATTTAATTATTGATGAATATTTAATTGTATAATTTTTTGATTTATTTATTATTATTGTTTTTTATTTTTTTATTTATTATAATTACCGTATTTAATTTTATATATTTTCAATATATATTTTTATTGCTCTGCCCTGGACAGCATCACAGCCCTAAACGAAGGATGTTTAGTTCCAGGCAAAACGAATGACTTTAGGATTGCATAACTCAGGCAGGCACCTGACAGCAGCGACACTACTTTCCTCTCTCCCCACCCCTTTTCTCCAGCCCCATTTCCGTCTTTAAGTCCCTCTCCCCCCTCTCCCAACCCCCCTCTTCCCCCCATTCGTTGACCATTCAGTTTGGGTAATTGCATCGATGGGGGGCGGAGGGAAGGAGAAGTCTCAGAGTTATTTCAATTTAGCAGAAATTGCACTCGATTCCCAGGCACACTTGATATCTGATGAATTGTGTTATCGATACAAATTCAAGACTAAAGTTACAGCTAAATGTTGTATATTTTTTAGTTATCATTTTTCTCTATGCCAAAGGTTGAGGAATTGAAATTTAAACACTAAATCAATTAATGGATAATGGATGCTTAATCGTTGACCAGCCCAAGGGTTAACCTGCTGCTGTGTTCCAAATCCAACCCACCTCTCCAACCCCCTCTTCTGCCCACAAATATACCCTTTCCCCTTTTTAAAATTAACCCCCGAAAACCGCACAAAATCTCGACATTCACCAGATGACTTGAGGTTGCGAGATGAGGTGACAGCAGCAGCAAACTGGCAGCCCAAAGGAGGGCATTAATATATGCACCACAGCTACGTGTCATAATCCCCCAGTTTCCCCCGATCCCCGATCCCTGATCCCCGAAACCCTGTCCCACCACTGACATCAATTTCACTTTTATGGTTTTTGCACCAAGAAGTAACTTTTGTGTTGCGTGGAATGAGAATGCGAGAGGGCTGCGTGCTAATTTTGAATACTTTGTGGCGAAAGTTGCGGTTCGTTTGGAGTTGGCTAAAAAGGGGTTTTATTTTCCCCCGAAAAGAAGGAGTGGGAAGGAAGATTAGGGTGCTAGAGAAAGGGGATGGAAGGGGGGCACATGATGTGAGCGGCGGTTGCTGTCAAAAGTTTGGAAAACACGCGTCGACTTCAAGCCGAGGAAAAACAGGCGATAAATGCGGTCAATGAGGTTTTCTAAGCTTTCTCTTTCACTCTTAAACTCTCCCTCTATCTCATTCTCACATTCGCTATCTCACTCTCTCATAGATAAATCGGAATGATCGATATAAAAGATATATGTTTCATAATTAATAGCTTTTGGCCTTCGAAATATTTTTTATTACTACCCTTTGAAAAGGAGAAAATAAAATGCTAAGCTGCCCAGCGGATGGTAAAACAGGAATATTTATCTGCCAGATACAATATGCAGCAAAAGATACCGGCTTTTTAGGGGTTTGACTCATTAGCAGCACGGGCCTAAGGCCTAAGCCGCTTATCAATGAACGGCGCTCATTTCACTTTTCACTTTCCCATTTCCCCGTTTTCACTTTTCACATGCAAATCCGGCGGCAACTTGGTTGGTCACGATTACAACCCGGCTCGGCCCGTGCCGGCTATCTATCTCCAGAATCTCTATCTTGTGGCCCCCATCTCGCCGGATTTGTTGGCGACCTGGAAAAGCCAGAGACAGGAAAAGCGACAGCGACAGGGAGATAGTTTTTTTTTTTTGTAATTCATTTCCCTCGATTGCATTGCAGGCGTGTGTGCTCGTATTTTGTTGCATACTTTGGTGCGTTGCTGCCCGCATTTAACCAAAGCTTTCTCCATTTTCACATCCTTCTTCCTTTTACCTTTCCCTGTCCATTTTTCTAGCCTTCTCCACTTTTAGTTGCTCCACAAAGACATTGTCCTTGTGCCAGCAGATGTGCGTGTCTATAGTATATAGAATGTGCATATATTCCACGATTACGACTTTGGTTGTAAAGTTAGAAGAGACCCAAAAATTCCCCTGGCCAGCAGTCAATCCAATCTTTGGCTTCAAATTGCTCAAATGATTTGGGGGCGGAGAAACCGTCTGTCGTTTTGGGAGATGGACAAGGACCAGCAGGAACAGCTGCTGCCGAACTTGGCAAGATTTTTTGAACCATTTTTTCTAAGGGTAATACTAACTGCAATATGCATTTTGAGCTTTCATTATACATTTTGAAAAAAATGTAAAAATTAAGGGAATTTAAGCAGAAAGAAAAAAAACAGAAGGTAAAGCTAAAGGACAAAGATGAGAGATAATATGTAGTAAGGAACATCATAGAAATCTTTTCTGATTTTTAATAATTAAATTTGTGTTTAAAGTTTCCTTAAATTTATAATATATCAAAAAATATGTAATGAAAATCTTTTTTTTTATCATTGATAATACAAATTTCTATATTAAAATCTGCCTCTAAAAATATTTTTGATATATTTATAATATTTTATCTATAGAAAAAATGGTTATAGATTGATGCAAAAGGTTTAGGTAATATTATTATCAATAAAAGAGACTTTAATGTGCAGTGTCGGAAAAGATTCTTAAGCCTTCTTAGATATATTCTTGGCTCTTTAGTTTTTATGTAAATTTTATGCACAACTGTCCATGCAACTGTCGCAGCTCGTCCCCCTGGAAATTGCACACCCCTTCGCCCTTGAGTGTGTGTGATTTCCAACAATTTGCAAGGACGCCTGACCAGTTTTCACACACACACAGACACTGACTGCATAAACATATGAGCTCCAAAGCCCCACCCCCCCTGCTTTTCGCCACTAATTCGAATTTTCAATACGATGCGATTCGATTTGATATTCGGGAAAATTCGATTGGAAATTCGAAGGAAACAGCTGTCAGGCGGGTTCCTCCTTCCTCTCTCTCCTCCCTCTTGCAGGCTAATTGCAACAAAACAGTCAATCGAACGGATACTGCACATACCATATATATATACACATATATATCGGGGCAAATAAACATTTTGAAATCTATGCAAAGCTGAGCAGAAATATAAAAAATTATGTTAGCAGACAAAGCAAATAAATTGGGGGAAAAGTGATTTGAATATTTCGCCACACACTCTCTCTCCTTCTATAAAACTTGGAATTTTTAGCACAATTTCTTCCGTAAAGTTCTACGTAGAGTAATTCTCTTATCTTTTATTGTTGTGCAATTTTTATGGCGGAAAAAGAGGCGGAGGCGGAGTTTATGACGCCACTGAAGCTGCATTCAGCACGCTCTGTTTATGACTGTTCAGGAACATATATGCACATATGGATATAGTAAACATCTGTTTAATCTTACGCTGCGGTACAGGACTCTATTACAAATTAAATAAATATTCAAAAGATACCTAAGATAACTATTTTTAAAGGGAGTCATTATGGATAAACCTATAAATTCAGCTAAAAAAAAGATCAAAATACACCGAGAAGCTATTGAAAATTCTAAGACTTGTACTAGAAATACTCCAAAATATATTTTTAAAAGAAACTTTAAATACAAAATTAATTGGAGTTAATTTACCCAACAAAAAATATTAAAAATTAAAACTTACCCCAATTAATTTTGTATTAAAAGATTTTAAAACCCAGAAATATGAGCCCAAATAATTATATTCCACAAGCTTTACCGCCCCGAAACGCACTGTACTATTGACCACAACGTTTGGGGAGATGCTTTCTTGGTGGGCAATAGATGGACTCCAAATCTGGAAAAATACGGAAAACTTCTGCAAGTCAATGGCCAGCAAACTGAAGATTTCGAAACACATTGATGAACTGGTGTGAAGCGAATATATTTAAAAAAAAAAAGGGAAATAGGGAAGAAACTAGAAATTTAAGGGGAGGAGGTAGTACGTGGTAGTTCGTTCCCAAAAGTAATGATCGCTATGAAAATTCTTCTCAAGTGCCCCTTTTAAAGATTTCAAACACCTCGGAACCGTGGTGTACTTTGAAGTACAGTGCTTAAAAATAGCATTTACACACCAGGACTGTGGCAGGGGTTGATTTAGTATGTATATAGCGATGGGTGAGTGCCTGTTTACCAAGCCAAGAGATCTGAAAGGGAACGGGAGAAGGGAGAAGAAGCCTTGTTCTGGAATTTTAAATGGAAAATTGAAAATAGCTTAGCTTGTCCAAAAATATATGAATTTCGATGCCAAGTCAGGCTTGAATCATGGGGTCCCGGATTTAAACCTACACAAAGGCATTTTTTAAATCGTGTTTTTTTATAATGATTTAAAATATATATTTTTTTAATTATTTTCTTTGTTAAACAAGTTTTAAAGATTAAAAATAATAAAAAAAGAGAAAAACTAAAATTGAAGCGGGTTTCGAACCCATCATGCACCTCAGACTGGCAGTCCGAAGCCTTAGCCACTAGGCCAAAGGGCAAGCCGGGCTCGGGGCGTTTTAAGTCTATTATGTCGCGTCATGTTATCTAAGAAACTTCTCTGTTAAGTCTTTGATTAAATAGATATTAAATTAGATTGATATTAAATTAGATTAGAAAGATATTAGATTAGATATTAAATATTAAATTAGATAAATATTAAATTCGATATTAAAACCCCCTTCCTGTGCTCTCTCCCCTCCCTAGTTCGTATGAGGAGTTCTTGCCGCACAAAAAATCTGCACGAAGCGGAAGCAAAAGCGAACGAGTTGTTGGCCGACAGAAGGCGATGCCAACAATAAACAAAGCGTTTTAGTCGCAACCCCAAGAGGAGGAGGAGGAGAAGAATGGAGATGGAAAAGTAGGAGGAGGAGCAGAAGATGGGGTAGCCCAGTACTAAAGACCCCTCGACTTTGATAGATGGGATGTTTGTTGTGGAGCAACCGAAAGTTGCATTATTTACATTTGCATGTGGCAGTGCTGGTGGCGGAGGCGGAGGCGGAGGCGATGGCGATGCGGGGCAATTCTCGGGGGCCAGATGAAATTTACACTTACATAAGCATGTGTGGATTATGCATTTGCCGATGCCCGATGTCGAGTCCTATGATAACGTCCCACGCACTCCCCCCTCGGCGGCCATAAATCTTGGGGTCTCCCAACTTCTCCACCACTTGGATATTAATAGAGTCGGCAGCGGAGTCGTTCAAGTCTAAAGTCTCCGGCTGATCCAATGTTTTGCGCTAATTTATGGCGGCACATCATACGGCAACTTAATGGCCAAGCAGCAGCAGCCGCCCCCAAAACACTTGCTCCAATCGAAACCAAATAAAAAAGGAAACTCAAATCAAACTGAAACCCATTAAGAGCTAAACAGTAGCAGGGTGGAAAATCTGTTTATAGTCCCATTTATCGGTTGACAATTTACGAGGTGACCTCCTACAAATTGGTGGCTAATTTTACTAATTTCCACGGCGTGTTTTGTTTGTGTTCTTAATTAGCAACTGGAAAATGTATGTCACTTTCATTTTGTGTATTTTCCATAATCACAACATTTATTTTTATTGTGTTTATTTTATATGTAAATCAGAAATCCAGGAACCACAGCCAGTGCAGGGAGTGATCAAGCTCATTGGGCATTGTCTAATGGAAGGAGGTCTTCCGTGCCCTGTATTAGGGTCCGAAGCCTGGAACCCCGGTGGAGACATCCTTTGACTACAATTACCTGGGGCCAGAAGCCGGAAACAGCTAAGAGCTAAGTTGTGCTGTTTCCGGCTTCTGGCTCCCGGGCCAAAACAGGGTTTGCCACCTAGCTAAGTGTAGTCAGGTTCTAAACCTATCTAGTGTCTGAGTTAAATTAACTAAAAATTTGATTTTAGTGGAAAATAAATTGTATTTCCTTTTGAAATCGTGAGTTCTCAAGGGATTTGAGGTACTGGTTTTTTATGATTTTATATCAAAGAATTTTTGTTTTGGGATTTTTGCTTAATTTTATAAATATTTTTCTGCGAATTTCTTTTATTTTAAATATTATAATCTTTACATACATATATTTATAAAAAGTCTCAGAAAAGGCAATCAGCACTGTTTATCCTCTTCAAGTTAAGATGGCAGAGAATCTGAATGGGTTTAAATAAATTATTTTGTCTAAAAAAAAACAAAGAATTTAATTTTACGTATTTTTATTTCATTTTTAATTTGGTAAGTATAGGATTTTACAGAAAAATAATTTGTAGTTAGTATGTAAGGGATTTTAAGGAAGTTTATGTTGATTTTTTGTATGACTTTATTGGAGATTCAATTGATTGAATTTTTCCTATACTTCTACATATATTTTTTCTAGATTTTCATTCATAAAAAAAGAGTTTTGCCAAAGTGAGTGAAATATTAATATTTTATTTAATTTATTTAGTATGCTATTATTTAGTTATTATTTTCTATTTGCTATTTGTCTTAACTGCTTATGGAAATATATGTTAAATATTTTTAGAAAGATTTTTGCTTAGGTAAACATATGTTTTTAATAGAAAATAAATTGTAGTCAGTCTAGAAAGGGGTAAAGCCTTCAAATTCATTAAATTTAAGGGTCTTTGTCTTGATTTTTACATGATTTTATCTAGGAAATTTTTTTATTTTTGATAAATCCAATTTTCTACCTCTATTTCTCTATGAATTTCTACATAAACCCCTTCAAACACCTATTTTCTCAATACGAAAAAAGTGTCACATATTTCCACCCTCTTCAAGCATAAACCAGAGCTTTCTTTGTCCGATTTCAACGATGCTTGGGCATATATATATATATATATCTTGAGCTTTTCCCACCGCCAAGATCAACAACGATCGACTTACAGATGACAGAGAAGAACTAGAATCGCAAAGCTCCCCGATCTGCCCGAGCAAATTCAATTAACACGCTTAATTCCAGCACATGTGTGCGGCGGCTCTCTTTTCTGGCTGGGAATCTGACGATGAATTTCATTCCGGAATCCGAATCCGAATGCGTATCGGAATCGGAATCGGGTTCCGTTTCTGCTTGGCTACTTTGACGCTTTGCTGCCTTGTGGCTTTACTGCCGGCGAAAGCTTAGCCCCGACCCCGTTCCAGCGAGACCCCTGTTCCCTGTGTCCCCCCTTTGTTTATGCGTCGCCCTCTCTCTTTCTGGCCATGTCAGCCGTCTTTGTCTGCTGCCGGCGAGGGGCAGCTGCCTCTTTCCACCCGGCCAGGGGCTCAGTGCGATTGCGTTCTCGAGCTGTGCGGCGGCGAGCAGTGTTCTCCGGCGCTGCCCAAAATATATTTACATTTTTTTTATAAACAATTTGTACCAACTTTTTTTTTAAAGACTCACCCAAGTTGGCATAGAACAAACTTCCAAACCAAAAAAAAAAACAAAAGTGCCTAGCTGATAAATTTGTATTTTACACCTGGAAAAGTAGCTACACGATGGCTGCCCCGCCAGTCCCAGTTGCCCCGCCGGAGATCTCGCATGCCAAGAAGGCTGCCTTTCAGGTGCTGGCCGGCGGATCGGCTGGCTTCCTGGAGGTCTGCATCATGCAGCCCCTGGATGTGGTCAAGACCCGCATACAGATCCAGGCCACACCCTCAGCTGCGGGCTCGACATTAAATGAGGTAAGTGGGGGTTATAGTATAGTATCTATAGCTTAAGTTTAAGATAAGCCATCTAAGTATTCAAAAAATAAATCAAGGTTAACCAAGTAATTGACATTAATTGATTGTTTTAATAATTAAAATCATCATAAAATAAAAGGGGATAGTTTTTGTGACAAGTATCTTTGAGATAGATTGTTAGGCATCTGCTAGATACAAATTAGATACCTTATTAGCTTTCAAAAACACTTAAGCTGGAGATGTCGAAAATAGCTACGTAATAAATACTCTCCCAGACTCAAGTTGAAGCTGAAGCTACAGCTTTTGCTATCTCAGAGATACACCTGTATCTTTTTCAGTCAGCTGTTCATAGAATTTGTATCTTGTATCTTGGTATAATGTGGCCATAGGCTTCACAGCTGATTTCTGGTGCGTGTTTTTGTTTTTTTTTTTGGATAAGGGCAAAGCAAGGTCACGGACACACGCACTCTCCAAGAGTCTGCCGCCAGGCACTTTCTGTGTGTGGGAGAGACTCTCGCTGCCTTGCCTTTGCCTCTCTGTGTTTACATTCCCTGGCAGCCAGGGGGAGGTGTGAGAAGGGCAGACAATCCATATTTATCAGCCGCCAAGCGGATTCGCTCCCCCAACCCCAATCACTGGCCGCCGCGCTGCGGCCCCTTCAGCCGCCGACGCGTGTCGCGCGGCTTATCAGCTGAGTTAGCCGCCACCAGGGACGGACTTGGAAAAGGGGAGGTGTGTAATTTGATGACAATTATAAGTTTCTTATTATGAATAATAATGAAAAAAAGTTAATAAAACTAAGAGAAACTTTCTATTCCTGTAGTGGAATTTCTAGTAAAATAAATAATTTTCAAAATTAGAGCCGCTTCTGTTCTGGTTTTACAATCACACGTCAAACATACCCCTCTTTAGCCCACCCAGAATTGAAATTGAAATTGAAATTATGCTTTGATAGTGGCTAGACCCAATTTTCTATAAATATTACTTGCCGCCGACACTGGACACGCGTGTGTCATTAATTTTTTGGGTATGAAAGAAGGTTAAAAGTAGTCACAGGTATTTTACAGGTGGAAATGTAGACTCCCCTCAAGCCTAGAACTTCCAGAGAACCTTTGACATTATCTCTCTAAGCCAAACTCAGGTATAAAAAGTATCTTTAAAAGAAATAAAGAAAGAAAATTAAATATAAATGATATTCAAATAAATACAATTTTGTTAAAAGTTAATACTTCTTTTATAGTTTTTTAAATTTTATTTTATTTATTTTTGTTTTACATCCCTATCATTTTTGTTTCATTAAAGCAAATGTTAAAGAGATTTGCATTTGAAGAGTTTTAGCACAGTTTTTCAACTAAAATATTTAAACAAAGAAAATTTATATTTATTTATTATTTTAATAGTTTAAAGAAATTTCAAGAAAAATATGATATAAAATTCTGAATTCTTTTGGCTTTAAAAAATCCTTTGTAGCTTCTAAGAGACAATAGAAATATGCTCCAGATAAGATAGGGTATATTCTGGCGACTTCTTCTGGAAATCTTTAAATGCTTTCAGATAAGGCCAGTACAAGTATAAAAATAAATAAAAGATAAATGGAAAACAACAAAGACAGGAGAAAAACAAACAAAACTACTGAAATGCCCACTCTCAGTTGTCAATTAGTATTTTTAATTTATAACTGTTAGTGGTTATTGTCACAGATATGAGTCTATACCAATTATTATTGTTCTATTTGAATATTATTATAATTATTACTTAAATATAAAATATATGTACATATATATATGATCTTGCAAAGCATTATAGTCACTAGACAGCTATATTTTGTGTGTGTAGATCCCCAGCATAAAAATGTCTCGAAAACTGCGACACAATTTCATTTTCATTTTGCATCTCTTGGACAAGGCGAGGCGCGATGATTAAACAAATTTATGGCTGCATATTAAGGCAGACCACTGGCAAGGGGGGTGTCACATCAAGGGGGGGAAATTAGCACAAAAACACACACCAGAGATAGACAGATAGACAAGTGGAACAATGCTCCTCCATACGGTTCCAGTTCTGTGAACCAAGAAAAGAAAGAAAAAGAGTTTTCAGACAAAGGAAAAAATGGAATATTCTAAAAGTTAAAAGTATCTAACTTAAGCCACAATATTTTCCTTAAAATAATACATTTCCATATCCCTTTTCTCCTCTTCGCAGCTCCATTACAATGGCGTCTTTGATTGCTTTGCCAAGATGTACCGCAACGAGGGCCTTGCCTCCTACTGGAAGGGCATCATGCCCCCCATTTTGGCCGAGACCCCGAAGCGCGCCATCAAGTTCCTTGTGTTCGAGCAGACCAAACCCCTCTTCCAGTTTGGCTCGCCGACGCCCACGCCGCTGACCTTCTCGCTGGCCGGCCTTACTGCCGGCACCCTGGAGGCCATTGCCGTCAATCCCTTCGAGGTGGTCAAGGTGGCCCAGCAGGCGGACAGGCAGAAAAAGATGCTCAGCACCTTCGATGTGGCCAAGGGGATCATCCGGCAGGATGGAGTGGGACTAAGGGGCATCAACAAGGGCGTCACAGCCACCATGGGACGCAACGGATTGTTCAACATGGTCTACTTTGGCTTCTATCACAGTGTCAAGAACGTGGTGCCGGAGTATAAGGAGAGCCACTTGGAGTTCCTGCGCAAGGTGACCATCGGTTTCCTGGCCGGCACATTGGCCTGCTTCGTCAACATACCCTTCGATGTGGCCAAATCGCGGATCCAGGGACCACAGCCAGTGCAGGGAGTGATCAAGTATCGTGGCACGTTCAGCTCGATGGGTCTTGTGTACCGGGAGGAGGGCTTCCGTGCCCTGTACAAGGGTCTGGTGCCCAAGATTATGCGCCTGGGACCCGGTGGTGCCATCATGCTGCTGGTCTTTGACTACTCCTACAACTACCTGCTGCATAACCACTCTTAGCTGTTTCCAGCCTCTAGGACAAGTTTTCACTACATTTCGTGTTTTTTTTTTTTTTTCTTGCCATCAAAAGGGTGGCTTTATAACGTAAGACTAGCGTGTGATTCATTTGTGAGGTGTACATATAAATAATAAAGCTAATAACTAAAGAAATATATAATTTACAGATGTTTTTGTTGCAAATTTAAGGGAAATTACAAAGCAAATAATTTGTATTATAGCCTTGCAGGGTATTATAATTTCAGTCAAAAGTCAGAAGACATTTCAGACCCTAAAGAGTATATATATTTCTGATCAGGATCAACAGCCGAGTGGATCTAGCCATGTCCTGGAAGGAATATGTCTTGTTGGAATATTTACAATTTCAAAACATGATAACCAATTTATTATTTAAATAAATCACATATTTTATTCCATTATTTCATAGTTTTTCCTTTAAGAAATGTAACGGGAATCCGCCAATTTAATATTTAATATATTTCTCCCAGTAAATAACTAATTAAAGCTTCCTGGCTTAAGATCTCCCCTCCCCTAAAATTCAAAATGAATTATTTCCTCTTTTCGAATCTTTTAAATAAAAGACAAAAACAAAGACAAGCCCCGTTTAGAATGCTTTAATTAGGAAATCTCTCCCCCAACCAATAACCCTTTTGTGTGCTGTGTGCTCTCAATATTCTTTTTACTCAAACTACCAAGTCAAGTTGAAGTAAATAAAAATCACATTTAGGCTCTTGGCCAAACAATTTAGCCAGCCAATTTCACCCCCGCAGTGATCCCTCTGGTTGATCCTAGGAGAGGAGAGCCGGCGAGAGCTGCCGATGGATGCACAACAACATGCAATTAAAGGCAATTCAGGATGGGCCACGCCCCTGGGTGCAGCCTGCTAACAACAACAACAAAAAAATGGAGAACCAAAAGGGATGGACCAGGAGGAGGAGGACCATCCCAAGATGGGCCAACTGAATGGCAAGCAAATGCCTGAATGAGTGACAGTCTTAATTACAGAGAGATTAGCATGGCCAGTGCCTGAAAAGTGAAGGAAAGCGGCGGTGGGGGGAGCAGGAACTAGCTAGGAGCAGGGCACAGGGAGCAAAAGGAGCCCAGGGAGCACAAGGAGCAGATGGAGCAGCCAGGATGCAGACGTATTCAATGTCACGTTCCAGTGGAGGACGACGACTTAGATGATAAAAGGGACTCCAGCCCAGGTAAGTGCAATGGCAATGCCAGGTGCTTCAGCCTTGCACTGAGAGAAAAGGCGTAAATATTAGTTTTTTGGAAGAAATATATAAAAATTATTATCATTTAATATATTATTATTTATTTTTCTTTATTATAAATATTTTATATATTTTGATTTATCGGTTTTAGGTCCCATTTAATGAACTATAATTAATAATAATTATTATAATTATTATTAAAAAATAATAATAAAAGTTGAAACAATTTTTTAAATTTATATATTTTCTTTCTTTATTTTATTAAGATTTTGATACTTTCATTTAATATTTTAAGAAGCACAAAAAAATTATACCCTTTCCCCATCTTTATTTCCTGGTGTATCCTGGTCTCGATCTTCCTTGGCCTGCTCCTGGCATTTCCTGCTCCTTTTCTCCACATTTGTTTTTTTCCGTGTGCAACCGTTTCATTTTTTGTTCCGCTCCTTTGTTACATTTGATTGTCGCAAACGAAGTGGAAAAGCAAATGTTGCACAAACACACACGCATGGAAGTGGAAAACGGGGGGGAGGCTGAGTGGGGGGATTGAAACGGAAATGCACACTAATTACTCCTTGGCAGTGGAAAAACCCTTTTTACTTTCACGCTCCTCTGCTCAGGCCATTTCACAATTTTTTTCCTCATTGTTTTTCCTTTTTATCTTGGCTCTTTGCCTGGCTTTCTTCTTTCTTTCCTTCGTTTCTTCTTTCTTTCTTTCACTCGAGAACCCCTCCTTAAGGATAATTGAAATGGCAAGCATCCTCCCTCTGGGTGAGTGGGTGAAGAGGGGTAACAGTCACAGCCAGAGAACAAAAAAATTATAACTAATAATAAACCAACAAAAAGAATAATTATAATTGCCATTTCGATTGAATTTTAAGTGATTCTCTTTGGCAAAACAACAATAAACAATTATAATGGTAAAGGAATTGGACAATGTTAATGCTTTCTTGGAACTTTGTTTGGTTAATGTTCACCTTAAAGTTGAAACTTTAAACTAACTTCTCACATTTATTTATATATTTATTGTAAGATGCATTTATCTATGTCCCGGAAATATGTTTAAATAATTTTTTAACACCTACAATGCCCAAAAAATATTTTAAAATGTCCAAAAAATATTTTGTAACACTTAAAAGTGTGAAAAATTTGTATTAACATTTAAAATGTGTAAGAAATATTTATTAGCACTTACAATGTGTAAAAAACTTTACCTAAAAATATTTTTTAACTCTAAACACTAAATAAAAAAATTAATTCATACTAACAATATATGTAGTTCTTAAAATGGAAGCATTAAAAACAAATAGCTTATCCTTGAGTTTTTTGTCAGAACGCTGCCAAAGTCAGACGAAGGGAAGTACATTTTCCAAGTCGTAACCTCAGAGATCTCGAGGAGCTCAAGGATGTCGTCTTCTTCGCAGAATGAACATACCAACAAGGATGGAGAAAATACCACCGCTGGAAAGGGCTCGGGATCGGAAAAGGATAAGGAGCCGGAACCTGGGACTGGGCCATCAACTGAGCAGTCGCAGCTCTCCTGCCCTTGCCCCATATGCTTGATGCCCTTCGATGATCCTGTCATCACCGATTGCGGACACATTTACTGTTTTGGGTGCCTGAGCGAGGTGGTTAGGAGGTCCCTGACCTACCCCCGCTGCCCACTGTGTCGCCGTCACCTTTAATTGAAACGAATTAATTAAAAAAAAAAATTATCAAAAACCAAGGCTTACTTAACAGGCAAATATGCATAATATTCTTTCCTAAATATTTAACTTATGTTAATTTCCTTTCAGGTGTTGGCCTATTACCTGGAAATAGCATTTCTCGTTTCTGGATCCATCTTATGGCTAATGAAGAATAAACTTTAAGCCTTATTTTTTATTTTTGGTTCTTCCTTTATTTTTGAGATTTATTTTTACAATTATTTTTACCTATTTCCAACCTTTCCAACCTGTACTCCTTCTCTTCCTACTCTTGGCCATCGATCAATCCCAAAGTCTGGCAGGGACATTTAAGCCAAGTGCACACTCAAACCGATTGTTCAATACGTTTTCAGCTCTCGATGCTGTTCGCATTCTAGCATTTTCCTCTTTGGGGGGGGGGAGAAAAAAAATGGGGAGGCAGGTGGGTGTTGGGAATAGCCAGCTCTGTTACCCCCCTTTCACCCCCTTTTCCCACCGTTATCTACCTTGTTTGGTATTGGCAAGCGAGACGCATAAACAGGCCAGCGAAATGAGCGCGCCACTACAAAGAAAATGGAAAAGCAGCAGATAAAAAAGATAAAGGAGCGATTTTTTCGCTCTATTTTCCACGGGAATTTTTCAATTGGCCAAAGAATTTGTTAAATGTGATATCTACAAGTGAAATCTATTGAAAATTATGTCCGAAAAAGAACTAAAAATAAAATGAAACAAGTTCTTAAGGCAATACAAATATATTGTAAACTTGTTTCATATTATTAATCAACTTTAATTTCTATTTATAATATTTAATACAAATTTAATTCAAAATATTCAAAAAAATATGTTGAGAAATATGTTAAACAGAAAATATTATAGAAAAATGTTTACTTCACAACTTGTTGGAAAAATTACTATCAATATTTATTTAGAAATTATTATTATTTTTACATCAATCTATTAAAAGTTTATTCAATTTATTAATTATCTAGTATTAATTGTATATTTATTTATATTTATTATAAACTAATATTTTTTAAGCAACAATGTACAACAGAACACAAATAATAATAATAATCTAACACTTGTTGGTTTAATCACAATTACAAAACGCGCGGGCGCAGAATTTCACTCAAAACGATTTGAGTGAAAATGAGTTTCCATTTAACTACACCAGATGCCGCACCAAAAAATTATCTGTAAGTTATCTGCCTATCGATAAAAAAAAACACTGGCGGAGTTTTTAAGTTTTGCATAAGAAACTTAATAAAAAATAACACATAATTAATACAAAATGTAATAACATTTTGTAATAACATAATTAACATTATACAAAAAACCATATACATTATATATATGATAAATATATGTGAATGAAGTTTATGAGCTTCCCGCTCTACAATTATCTTTAATTACTTTATAATAAAGTAGGATTATGTTCGTTTTTAAGTTTAAATTATTTAATTGTTTAATTGTTTATACCCTTTTAGGTCCCATATCTGCTGAAAACCGTTTATATTTTTACATTTAAGATGTTTTTTAAATTCCTAACTTAACTAAAAATAAAATTATATACATATATACAGATAAACAGAAAAATACGAATTTAATCACAAATTTCAATTCATTTTCAGCAATACATTACTTTCTAATAATAATATTAAACAGACCTTATAATTTTCCCCTTTGTTTTTATTAGTTTTTAAAACTAACCAGCTAAAACATACGAAAAGCATACGTATTTAATTAATTCTTTAAAATAAATCAAAGTTTCTGTTTAGATTTTCCCCTCCAGAAGCTTTATAGAGAGTTCCTATCCCCAAAATCCCAGAAATATGTTTTATATGTCTGGAAATAGCGCTCATAACATTTAAAGATAATCCTACTATCAATAATTATGATGGTATTCCCCTTACTTTATTGACTATATGCATAAGCATGATCTTATAGACCACAGAAAAATAATATCAACACAACAAGGGGTTTAAGATTTAAGCAATGCAATGTCACAATTCCAATTATTTGCAAACAAAGCTAATGTCCAGTCAGTAAATAGCTTTTGTTTACTTATTCTCGGGGCTCCCAACACAATTTTCAGAACGAAACCCAATGCTTTCTCGATCCTAACACAAACGAAAAAACACACACACACCACCACTTTGTTGGATAATATAATATTTATTCTGGTGAAATCAAAGGGTCTTATTCATTATTTAGGCTTCATCATAGAGAGAAGAGAAGACAAATTCACAGAAAAAAAAGTTTTAAGTTCGAATGGGATTAAATGAGTTATAAAATTAGCAACTTAAGTAAGATCATACGGCTTTAGTGCATTTTAAACTTCAACGTGGCCTCCAAATCTCCAGCTTCTCCTGATCGCACAGCTGCTCTACTTCTCCTCACACCACTCGTTCTCCTTGCGCACCTGCTCCTCCTCGGCGGGCGTAAAGTCCTTCTTGATGTTAAATGTCTTGCGGATCTCCTCCGGTGTCTTGCCCTTAATCATATTGGCCACCGTCTTGCAGGTGAGCTCCAGGAGGCCTTTAATGTCCAAATAGTTGGCCGCCAAAATCAGTTCGAAGAGCGTGCCCTGATCAACTTTAAGGAAATCTGCGTCCCACGAGATAATGTCATCGGTACGCTTCTCCTTGCTCTCATCGTCCTCCGTCGGCTGCGGATCATCCTTGTGATAGTGAGCCCAGGTGAGCACCTTCCGTAGGATCGTCGAATTCACATTGGGCAGCGGCACCACAGCATTCTCATCCTCATCCATGCCGCAATCCTCCAGCATCGTCTTGATGGTGCCCGAGCACTTGGCGATCTGGATATCGGTGTCGAAGATCTCGTCGTCGGACGATTGCAGCTTGATGTTCGGCATGATTGCGGTTGCTGGATGGATTCTGGAATGGCAAATAAGTAAATGAAAAATTGCGAATAAAAACAAAAGCATTTTTCGAGAAAATACGCTCACGAATAGTCATACACGCACACACCGGTGCACTCCGCACTAAAACACACATACATATATGCCCGCAGTGCATCGGTGTGCGTGTATTTCGTATCCCCGCACAGAGGCAATCATCTAAATGGCGTTTGCCTTTTGTGTGTTTTTCTCCACGTTTCCTTTGATATGCCATCACTTGTCCGTGCCAAAATACCTTACCTCTTAAAGTGCAGCGAACAATTTGCGTCGATACGTAATAGCGGAGTCTCGGTGCCTGCTTTTTCCAGAAAAAATAACTTCCACAAACGAAAAATTCAGGGATGAAAGACAGCAGTGTGGCCGCCGTTCAAATAGCCAGATATCTCGCGGATAGGGGCAGACTTTTCCTCGAAGGCACCTAGTCACACTTGGAATATGGGGAAATTCCTTTCAAGAATTTGCCTGATTTCAACCAATAGCGGCTCCTGAATATTATTTGTATTTATTGTGGCCGTTTTCAAATTGAATCTTCAAGAAATCCCAAAACTTACGAATATTGCGCGATGCTATCGCATTGGCTGGGAAACCATCGATGAGTACCGGCTGGCACAAGCCACTGTTGTTATCGATAGCGCCATCAATGGTCGGTTTGTCAGCTCTATCGGGTGGCGAAAAAAAACGGATTTTCGGAACGCGAAAAAAGCAGAACGCAGCGCCCCAAGTCGAGCTCCTTTTGCTAATTAAATCGACTCAGGCTCCACTAATGCGGGAACATAGGCGCGCTGCCCCCCACGAGTCGTCGCCAGCGGTAGACGCGAGAATTAAGTAGTTACTGCCAGGTGAAGCGAGGCGTGGAGAAGAGGCAAGAAAAAGGCATACATACATACAACGTACGCACATACAAACGCGTCGACGTCGCCGCTGCGAAGGAATATATGTATCCGGCCGTCCGTGTGTGTGCGTGTTCAAATCCACATACACAGACGTGTGGTGGCTGCAGCTTCTAGCAGGAGAGCCAGGAGAGAGGTAAAGAGCGACCGAAGAGAGCTATGGACGACGGCGTTTTGATGTTTTGGGAACAAAGACGTTAAAATGGTTTGCCACCGCACCGGAGTCGCCAGCAACAACAACGTTAGCAGCAGCCGGGAAGACTCCAAGCCCACCAGCACGAGCCCCAGCATCAGCTACGGCCCACTGTGATATATTTTGGATACGAAGCCAAAGCCTAACCATCCAAACCAATCCAGCAACAACATTAAACAAGCCCGTGTACGTGCCGTTTGTTGTGAATGTGTTGGTGTGTGTATGTCTCAACTAAAAGCAGAAAAAGACGCACGCACACAGACGCAGCGAACAAAGCATCAGACATTGGAGAGGCAGTGAGCGGAAAGGAGAGGGGAGCCGAGAAGCAGCAGCCGGAGCAGCCAGTAGCGCCTTAGTGAATAATTCATTTAAGGTAAATGTTTACAACAATCGAATAAGTGCCAAAGTAAATCAAGAAGTATAAACATATCAAAGTGTTCGTGTGCTTGTGCCTTGTGGTGGTACAAGAGTGTGTAACAGGCGCCGCCATTTTCCGTTCCCATGTAACGAGCGCTGCAAATGTTCGCCCAGGGTTGGCAAAGTGCCGAAAGGTGCCGCTATTGTTCCAAGTAGTGTGAATCTTAAGTGCGGCTTGTTTACCTTTTTTTTTTTTGTTTTTGTTTTCTGATCAACTTGGATTCCGATTTTCGTGACGGTCGCAAGTCGATTAAGGAAATAATAATTACAAAGCAGATTTCCTGAGATTTGACAACCCTTTTTTTGCTGCTCATCTATTCTCACTGCGCATATGCTGCTCTCTCGCTCTGACCCATTCGTCGTGCATATGGGTGCGTGTGCGTGTGCGACTGTGGATATATATATATGTGTGTGCGTTGTAAACAGCTGAGAATAATTTGCAATCGAAATCCATTCAGAACAATTTGGGCAGCAACAAATATCAATTTCTAGCCATGTTCTTGCCTGCCTTCAACCCCCACCCCCTGCCATAAGACTTCTTTTACGCTATTCCATGATCTGATTACTTCTGCCAAACTGCCTTTCGTACACAAACCCAGTGGTGACGGCGACAGAAGCTGAAACTGAAACCGAAATTGAAACTGAACCGAAAAAAGAGTTTGGCGTCGGCGTCGAGCAACGAGAACTGTGACTGCCGCCGACGTCGCCCAGTCACAATTATATTGTTGTAACGCCGCCACGCCGCGCAGCTTCTCGCGAATCGCAAAGGCGGACAAAAAACATGCAAAAATGCAAATTGCTGATCGCTGCGCATGCAAATCGATAATACAATTTTTGTTGTGTCCGCATTGTGTTCCTTTCCTTCTTTTTTTTCCTATTATCTTTTGTTTTTGGTTGCTTTGCAAGCACACAAGCGATGGACGAAGAGTGAGCGAGCGACATAGCAATAATATTTGGTCTCGTAAGTGTGTGTGTGTGTTTGCGGGTGGAATATCTGGAAAAAGTGCAGGATTTTCGTGGATCGATACGGACTTTTTTTTAGTTACACATGTGCTTGCCAAGTTAATTGATTTTTTTTGGCACGTGTATGTGTGCGAGACTTGCCTGGAGTGGGAGAGAGCCAGAACGAGACTGAGAGAGAACGAGAGCGTTGTCTGTCGACGACCCCAGCAGCAAGAAATCAGTTACACCTCTCGCTCGCTCTAGCGCTCCCCGCCGCCGAAGCCCTATGCGTAAAAATACAAAAAATTAATACTATATTTTATGAGTGAGAAGAAGATAAGGGAAATGGTGGTATTGTACAATTGTGATTAGTGCCAAAACAGCTGTTTTTTGCCACCCCTTGAGTTGCCACAACTGTAGATAAATTATTTCTGCAAAACTAGCTTTTATTTCGAGGCATTGAGTGAGCCAGAGAGAGAGGGAAGGTGTGTGTATGTGTATAAGTGCTGCAAATACTTTGCACTTGTCCTAGTCCTGCCCGAAAACATATGCTCTCTTTCTCTTGCACATCAGCTATCTCGCTTTGAACCATGTAATCCAAGAACGAATGAGGTTGCCAGATGCGATGCGAAATCAGAAAACAGCTGATCATTTGCCGAATGTTTGAATTTGAATTTTCGTTTTGTTTATAATTAAGGGTTTTATTAACTTAAATAAATACAAAATTAACTCTTTAAGTAAATACTCGATTTAAAGAAATCGTATTAATCCTTATTTTCATTTATCTTGCAGACTGTCCTGCAGAATGGTTGTCGGCTCGAATCACACACGTCGCGGTGAAACTGGCAGCAGATTTACGAGCAACAACAACAACAGTAGCAGCTCCAGCGGCTCCACAGTAGCCTCCTCGGGCAGCAGCAGTATCACCACCAGCGCAACGTCTTCACTAGCCAACAATCCCAGCCCCAGTCCCAATACAAATCCCACGGCGACGGCGGCAGCTCTGTTGTCGTCAATGTCCCACAAAGGTCATGTTCCGCCACCACCAGCAGCACCGCCATCCGCGCAACAGCCGCCGCCGCCGCACTCGCATTCGAATCTGCACCACCAGCAGCCGGCACAGAACCATCATCCCCATGCCCATTATCAGCAGCCGCAGCAGCACACGGCGACGCACCACCATCACTCCTCTTCGAATGGAGGAACCGCTGGATCGGCTACAGGTTCGGGAGGAGGAGGAGGAGGAACATCATCAGCAGGTGGCCATAATGGCTGCCACAGCAACGGCAGCGCCGTCAGCCGTCTATCCCAATCCACCGGAATGTCGCCGCGCGAGCTCTCCGAGAACGATGATCTGGCCACATCGCTGATCCTTGATCCGCATCTCGGTTTCCAGACCCACAAGATGAACATTCGCTTCCGGCCGCTAAAAGTGGATACACAGCAGCTGAAGGCCATTGTCGATGATTTTATACACACGCAGAACTACGATGTGGCCATACAGCGTATCTACGATGGTCCCTGGATACCGCGTCACCTCAAGAACAAGAACAAGATAGCCACCAAGCGGTTGCACGATCATGTGAGTATCAGATTGATGTTAAATCTTGTGAAATCTCACAAAATTCATTTAAGTTTTTATTTATATTTTCGGAGAATCCCCTTTGCTGACCAAATTCTGTTAATTCCCTTGCAGATCGTGCGCTACCTGCGCGTCTTTGACAAAGACAGCGGTTTTGCGATTGAGGCCTGCTATCGTTACTCACTGGAGGAGCAGCGCGGCGCCAAGATAAGCTCTACGAAGCGCTGGTCCAAGAACGACAAAATCGAATGCCTGGTGGGCTGCATCGCTGAGCTGACCGAGTCGGAGGAAGCGGCCCTGCTGCACTCGGGCAAGAATGACTTTTCGGTGATGTACAGCTGCCGGAAAAACTGTGCCCAGCTGTGGCTGGGACCGGCTGCCTATATCAATCACGATTGCCGTGCAAACTGCAAGTTTTTGGCTACCGGACGCGACACTGCCTGCGTTAAAGTGCTGCGCGACATCGAGGTGGGCGAGGAGATAACCTGCTTTTACGGCGAGGACTTCTTCGGCGATTCGAATCGCTACTGCGAGTGCGAAACTTGCGAGCGTCGCCATATGGGCGCCTTTGCCGGCAAGGAGGATGGCCTAATGCTCGGTCTCAGCTCGGGCCTAGGACTGGGTCTCGGTTTGGGGACCGGTGGTGCCGGCAATGGCGGTGGCTATCGTCTGCGCGAGACCGATAATCGTATTAATCGCATCAAGAGCCGTGCCAACTCCACCAACAGCACCTCGAACAGCAATAGCAACACGAATGATTCCACTGGCACCAGCGAGAGCAGCACCAGCACGAATGGAGTTGGAGGAGCGGCAGCAGGAGCATCAGCGGCGGCACCTGCAGGTACTGCTGCGCCTTCAGTCACAGGCGCCGCTTTACCGCTACCATCTCAGCATCAGCCAACGGGCAAGGAGGCCACTGCCGCCGTCTCTCTGCTCGAGAAGAAGCTGCCAACGAATGTGGTTGTGTCGCCGCTAACAATGAAGGAGCTGCGCCAGAAGGGCATGACCAAGTACGATGCCGAGATGATAATGGCCAATGCGGCGTACCAGCAGCAGCATCATCACCAGCACCACTTCCACCACCACCACCATCATCATCATCACCACCATCAGCAGCACAATCATGGCCAGCATGCGAGCACCGGGGCCGAGGCCACGGCCGCTGTGCAACAGATGGCCATGCAGAAGCCAGGAGGAGGCACAGGAACGGGAGTGGGAGTGGGAGCTGGAACCGGTGGCGGAACAGCAGGGGCAACAGCAACGGCAGGCGTGGCCAGCGGAGCGGGCTCCGAAGTCAACGGCAGCTCCGGCCGCTCCAGCAGTCTGCGCAAATCGATGCGAGTGAATAGCACCAGCAGCAGCATTTCCACAGCCTCCACCGACGAGGTGGTGGTGCCCGTTACGAGCACATCCCTGATGGTCCTGGTGCCGCGCTGTAAGCCGGCGGAAATTGCGGCATTGCTCGAGATGCGCCAGCAACGCCAGCTGAGGCGCAGCGAGCGGCAGAAGGAGAAGCAAACGGATAGCGAGAGCAGCGATGCCAGCGAGCAGCATCACCAAAAGAAGAAGAGGGAACGGGAGCGGGAGCGGGAGCAGTTGGAGGACCAGCAGCCGCGCAACAAAATGTTTATTCTCTCGGAGGAGCAGCCGCCGCCGCAGCAGCAGGAGAAGCGTGTGACGCGTAACAGTGCAGGGAGAGCGGGGAGTGCTGCTGCCAGTGGAGGAGGAGGAGGCGTAGGAGGATTGGGAGCCAGATTAGCCACTGCCCAAAACAATAACATGGCAACCAACAGCAGGAGCAGCAACAAAGCAACGATTACAAATTGTAATAATCATAATAGTACTAATAGCAGTAGAATTAATCATAATTCTAATCTTAGCGGTAGACTTAGTGTTAAATCAAAGAAGCCAGCACCAAGTGAGGCCTCGTCCACATCCTCAAGCACATCCACATCCACATCCACATCCTCAGAGCAGCAGCAGCAGCAACAGCCACAGCAGCAGCAGGCAACGCGTCGCAGTCGCAGCCACAGTCCCGCCTACAAGAAGAACCTATTGTCCAGCTTTGATCCTCCCAAGGATCAGCAGCAGCACCAGCAGCAGGAAGGAGATAGTCCCCCCCTCAAGCAGAAGCGCAATCGCCGGGCAGCCGCTTTGGCAGCAGCCCAAAGTATACACTGTGATGCCCTGGGAACGTCGGCGGGCGATCGTGGAGCCTCAAATAGCCAGCGTAAGAGATCCAATCAGACCAGTTTGAGTGCTGGAGAAGCTGCCTCCGCCACCGTCGCCGCTGCCGCTGCCGCCACTGCCAGCTCTGCCTCCACTAACAGCAATGTGGAACCGCTGCTGAAGACGCCAGAGCGCCGGCTTAAGCTCACGTTGCGCATGAAGCGTTCACCCATTCTGGACGAAGTTATCGAGTTAGGAACGAGCCTGAGCAACGATCATCGTCACTCGATGCGGCATAATGGCGGCTTGGGACGCGGCGGGGCAACAGCAACGAGTGGCGGAGCAGGAGCTGGTATGCATGGAGCTGGAGCAAGAGGAGCTGCCGGCATTGGATCGGCAGATGGCGGAGCATTAAATCTAACCAGCAGCAGCAGCTCCAATGGCATTGAGTATGAGATATTGCGCATGGAGGGCATCTCGGAGCATGGCAACGATGATGATGAGGACGAGGACGATGAAGATGACGATGACGAGGAGGAGGAAGATGAAGAGGAGGACCAGGAGCAGGATGAGGATAACCAAGATCAAGTAGAAGAGGAGCCGCAGGAAGAGGAGAAAGCTGAAGAGGAACCGGAGCCGCCGCACTACGAGCCGCTGGCCAAAAAGCAAAGAAAGAAGCAGCGCAGTAGGAGCAGGAGCAGCCAGCGCAGGTCGCCCGCTCCCAGCAGCAGCAGTGTGTACGGCACACCGCAAAAGAAGCGACTCCGCCTGATTTTTGGCAACGAGTCCCACACCATAGACATTCCACCAGCAGCCGTAACACCATCAGCAGCTGGATCAGAGGGCACCGCCACCGGCGGCGCTGGGAGCAGCGGCGTGGACGAGCTCAATAGCAGCGGCGGCGGCGATGAGTCCTTTAATGCCTCGTATGCCAGCAGCACGAGCCTGACGGTCAACACATCCTCGCAGACGACCAGCAGCGTTGCCAGCACCAGCACCAGCTCATCTTCTGTAGAGGCCGTAGACTCGTCCACTGTTGTCCATGCCAATGCCGCCGCCGCCACCACCGCCGCCCAATCGCCATCCTCCACCACCAGCAGCTCCTTCCAATCAGCCTGCACGTCGACCACGAACAGCAATAGCTACTTCCCCAATGGGAGCAAGCAGCAGCGCGAGGAGTCCTATGCGATGCACTACTATCAGCTGGGAAAGTTTGCCAGCACCTCGAGTCCCGGCCAGGGACAGGCCATTGTGAGCAGTAGCAGCGGATCGGGAGCAGGGACAGGCGCAACAGGAGCAGGAGGAGGAGGATTCCTGAGCATGCCCAAGCATACATTTGGCACCTGTGCCCTGCTGGCGCCCACCAGCTTTGCCAGTCTCCAGCAGCATCCGTCTACACAGCCACAGCAACAGATGAAGTCCAGCGGAGGCGGAGGAGGAGGAGGAGTGGTGGCCACATCCACATCCACAACTCATCATAATAACAATCATCATCATGGCCAGAAATAACCAACGACTGATCTCCAAGCAAATTGACTAAGCACAGCTGCCATTGCCAAGGGCGGAGGAGGAGGAGGAGGAGTGGAAAAGGAGCAGCAGAAGCAGGTGAAGAGCAAGACGACAAGGCAGACGAAGAAGGAGAAGGACAAGAAGGCGAAGGAGGAGACTTGTTGCGCTGCTGGCCTGTCGCGTTGCCTCTGCTGCTGACCTGTGCGACCCTTAAGTAGCAATCCCTAGACGAAGCCCTTAGACCTTAGCCTTAGCACACACACACACACAGGAACATATTAGCTATAGATCGATCCCAGAAGCCATACACCCATTGAGGAAGGCAGGCAAGCAGGAAAGCAGGGATATTTGCCACATTTTTGGATATATATTTAATATATCTGATGATAACCTTTCTTTCTTTCTTTGCTTTCTTCTATTTTCTCTCTTTTTCTCTTGTGACGCCCCCCTCATTTTATGTTGTGTACGTTGTATGTGCGTGTGTGTGTGTGTACGGTGTGTGTTGTGTGCGGTGTGTGTGTGTGTGTGTGTGCTTCTCTATTTGCAGATAAAGTTGGAGAAGGTTTAAAGGATAAAAGTAGGCAAAGGCCAGAGCAGAGTGGCAGCAATAGCAGCAGCAGCAGCCGAAGGAGGAGGAGGAGAAGGAGCAACCACACCAGCGGCAACTTGATAGTTAAAAAACTAAGAATAGAATTAAATCGCATACAAATCATGTACAGTTGAGACAGAGACAACATCGGTGGACATCCATGGCGAGCAGGAGGAGGAGGAGGAGGAGAAGCCATCAACTATAAAAATACAACAAATAATGAAAATAATAAAAAATTAAAACAGAAACAAACGCAATTAGCAGCGGTTTTAGACGCCTTACCAACATTAACGTTAACTTTATAAACCTTAAATATATATATATATATATATATATATATATATATATATATATATTTACAAAACAACAATACAGATCCGATATATATACATATATATATATCTGTGTGAAGGATATACTTTAGAGAGTCCCACAAGAGCCAACCATAGCGCAGCATTCAGCAACAAAAAAAAAACCAGAACAGCAATAAATATAAAAAAAAAACAATTCAATTTTAAGTAATTATATAAACACAACAAAAAATATATAAATATATATAAATTATAACAGAGAAAAAGCAAAGCAAAACCACAACAAAACCGAAAATAATTGTATATAAAAAATAAACAAAAAAAAAAGGCGAATAATAATAATAAAAAGCGATAGAACTGCAACAAGAAGAACTAATGATGGGGAATATGGCTGAAAAATGAGAAAAAGAAAAAGGAGAAGACGAGCTTTATGCCTGTAATCCATGGTTTCCCTTGGCTTAAATCCCATCATCATTCACAACCCTTTCCTGCTCCTCAGTTTTCACACCACACACATACGATTTTGTTTTTATCACGATCTATATATACATAATAATATATAACTATGATTTCTTAACGATATGATTATCTTCTTTTTTTGTGTTTACCACATAAGTTAAGTTGTAATTAGTTTAGTTGTATAATTAAACATAAATCATATTCGGATATGCATATACATATATTATATATACTTTATATTCATACTGTGTAACTACTGTGTATTATTTCCTAAGAGACACAAAATGCAGCAGCCGAGGCCCTCGTCGCCAACAACAACAACATTCATAAATAAACTAAACAAGAAAATTAGTTTTTTTTTGCAAAATGCATGATGGTTTTCTTTCTTACTTGCACCTCAAGGCTTTTCAGCAGCTTTAATTATTTTAAACATTTTGTTTTTTAAGGCCTTTTTAAGATTATTTTGTAAACCATTTTAAAAGTGAAATTTATAAACAAGAAAGGAGGCTAATTTTGGGTAGCCGAAGTTTGTATACTCTTATAAATGGATCAGGGGACTGAATATGGATCCTAACTATTCCAAAAATACTTTGATTTTAATTAATTTCAAACAAATTGATTTGATTTTGAATTTTTCACAATTTTAAAATTGTAAAAAATGTAATTTTTGAATTTCTTGTAATATATTCTGTTTTTTATAAGGATTTTCCTTACAAAAATATATATATTTCATATTTTCTTGTTTTTAAATAACGATTTCCATGGGAAAAAAATTTAAATATATAATCTTATGTAAATGTTTATGATTTATATATATAATTCATACAATTAATTAACTCTAATCTTAAGTTACGATTAAGAGCTCTTTTTGTGTTACTACGCCGTAAGTAGCTGCTTGGGGGAACTCCCTCTTTAAAGACTGCCCAACTTGGCCCAAACTTCAATGCCTTTCACTCACAAGAAAATATTTCCCTTTCCATGAAAAACTCAATCATACAACTTTGTTTTCATTCGTATATTTTATACTGTTTTTAATTCGTTAGCGTTACAAAATGTTCCTGTTGTTCTTGTTGTTTTCTTTTGTTTGTATGGTTTTCTAGGGAAACAACCACATTTGGAGGCCTCCATTTCGCAAGCTATGTCGCTTTTCCACGCTCGCTTAAGATCTAAGATGGTATATTATATAGGGTGGTGGCATGCATCAGCATCGCATGATGCAGCAATGTTCCCGTCGCAGGCCGCCGCCACATCGTTTAGTGACCGTACTTTTGGAAGTCCCATTCGCGGTTGTCTAAGGGACAGACCTGCCGGGTCTTCAGCCATCGGGAAATGCAGTGGAAGTGGAAAGCATGATTACAGACGCCCCAGGCCACGGTGCACTCCTCGCTGGTGGCAGAGGCCTGGTTCGCCTGGCACTCGATGCACAGGTCCATGATGTGGTTCCTACAAATGGCGCAATTGTCCACCACGATGTCTATGGGAAGTCGAAAGGGAAAGGCTTAGAGGCGCTGTCACGAAGTGGCGTTGGTGGCTACTTACCCCAGGCCCAGAGAGCCACCGCATTCCACTGAACGATGAAAGGAAGAAAATGCGGAAACCCAGAAATGCACGGGGGCAGAGGGAGAGACAAAGAGATCGGATCAATGAAATTTCGCTCAAGGCAATGACCGCCAGAAAAAAAAACGCTGACTGTGTGCGGTCACATTTAACTTACCTTTTTCACCTCGAAGCGCTTCTTTTCGCCCTTGTTGCTGCTGGATGGAACCTCGTACTCTTCGTCATCGACCTCCATCTTAACTCGTCGCTAATGTGTTCGGAGCTAGATAAGTGTAAATGTGCAAAATGAAAGATGCAAAGTTTAGCGAAATTGTCGAATTTTTTGAGATGGAGGATAGAGATGATCTAACACCGATGTTGGACAGCAAATGCAATCGATGCTTTCTATCGATACATTGGAGGTTTCAAAGGCGATATTTTTAAGTCTTTATTTTCCATGTCCGTCAAATTAGCGTCGAAATGGAACGGTGGGAAAATGAAACACGGAGAAATTTGTTATATTTTATTTATTTTCTAAATAAGGCACTTAATCAAACTAAATAAAGTTTATAAATACTAAAAAACAAATTTACTAATGTTTTTTACTGGTATCGTAAATCGTATGAATATCGTAAATCTTGTACCAATATCGTATTTGGATGTCGTAAATCGTATTTGAATATCGTAAATCTTGTAGAAATATCGTAAATCTTATAACAATATACGAAATAAAGCAAAGTTTTTATAACAGTTTTTGTAAATTTATTTATTTTTTTATCTTAAATTATTGATCAGCATTAACAGGCGAATCAATTTATCCTATGATCCATATATATTATTGATCAGCATCACGACCTCTTTAGGGGGAGCAATATCCAAAAAGGTGGAACCCTGTTTTTTCAAATGGGCATTCAAGTTACTTGTGATGCTCAACTCTTACCAAACTCAAGAAAAACTATTAGTAAATTTAATTCTCAACATGCTGGAAGTTTATTTTGTTAAAATTAGTGCCTTGTTTACAAAATAAATAAGATATAAAAAATTTCTCCGTGTTTCATTTACCCACCGTTCCATTTCGACGCTAACTCACCGACGTAATGAGTAATTTTGGTAATGATTTGATTTTACGATACGGCCACACTACGGCTTCTTGTAATGAAATAAACAAATTGCAAACCGGCGGAAAATCTGCAAACCTGCCGTGATCATGTCATTTCACCTGAGCACAAAGGAACGCCTGCTCCTCCTGATCGACGACATCGAGATAATATCCAAGGAGTTGATCGAGCAAGCCCACCAGAAAGTATCCAGCACAGAGTTGGTGGACCTGCTGGACTTGCTGGTCGCCAAAGATGAGGAGTTTCGGAAAATGCTGGAGCTGGCCGAAGAGCAGGCCAAAGTTGAAGAGGCAATGGACAAGTTGCGCGCCAAGGTGGAGGTGCACGTGAGTAATGTCCAATCGTACGGGTATTTCCAGTGTTTCTAATTGATTTTCCATCTCGGCTCCAGGACCGCGAAATACAGAAATTGCAGAAGTCACTGAAGGATGCGGAGCTTATTCTATCCACAGCCATATTCCAGGCACGCCAGAAGCTGGCCAGCATAAACCAGGCCAACAAGCGGCCGGTTTCCTCCGAGGAGCTTATCAAGTACGCCCATCGGATCAGTTCCGCGAATGCGGTCAGTGCCCCTCTAACCTGGTGCATCGGAGACCTGCGGCGACCGTATCCGACGGACATTGAGATGAGAAACGGTCTCCTGGGCAAATCCGAACAGAATATCAACGGTGGACCGGTGACCCATCAAAACAGTGGGATTCCATCCGAGCAGCAGCGATCTCTGTCCGGCAGCGCTGGAAGCGGCAGTGGAAGTGGGGCGGGCGGCGAGGTGCCGAACGCCTTCCAAAACCAATTCAACTGGAATCTTGGTGAACTGCACATGACCATGGGTGCTTCGGGGAACACTGTGGCCCTGGAAACGCGAGCCCAGGACGATGTGGAGGTCATGTCCACCGACAGCTCGAGCTCCAGTTCCAGCGACTCGCAGTAGGAGGAGGAGCGGGCCAATTATAATACAATATCTCTTAAGTTAGACAATAATAAAAACAGATGAAGAAACTAAGAGGAGAGGTAAATAATTTGTAATATATTTTCTTTCTTTTTCGTGCAGGAAATACTTGTGCCATCTGGCAGCGCCATTCAGCTTTCTAGTATTTTGTTCTCTCATCTCTGCGATTCCGTGCCCATAACAGGCTATTTGCCTCTCGCTCTCTCTCTCTTGTGCTTATCGCTCTTCATACCGTAATTTAGTATAATATCATTTTTTGGGATAATCCACAAATCTGTGACCTGTTCACACTGCCGCGACAGCCAAACAACTGCGAAAAACAAAAACACCGCTCTGATGCCTTAGCGCTTGCGTTTTTTGTTGTCATTTGCCAGCCACGCGAGACGAGAAGAGAGAGGAGAAGCCCCGATGCTGCGCCTACTCGTGTCCAACTGCGGTCGCAGCAGCGACCTATTCAGGTGAGGAAGCTAACCTGGCGCCAAACCCACGCACCTGACCCTGGCCCGCGCCTTGCCTTCGCCTCTCCCCCGGTTATGTCATCATTCCAACGGTTTAAACTGCTGCCCTCTCTCTCTGTCTCTCTGTCCCATTATCTGCCACTGTCGCAGTCGCCACCTGCTCCAGCCGACGCAGCAGCCACTGCCACGCCTCCAGAATGCCGCCCGCCTGATGCGACAGCACCTGCGAGGGACGAATGTCAAAGGAGGTGCACCGACCACAACGCCCGCTGCCATTCCCATCACGGCCACAAAAGCCACCCGCCTGCTGCACACCACACGTCTGCTTCTGTGGGGCGGCGGTAGCCTGACCCTTGGACTGGGCGCCCGCTCCTGGTGGGCGGGACGGGGAGCCGTCGTTCACTGCGAGGGCAGCCGGCTGGCGGTGCGTAAGGAACCGCTGGAGGATGAACAGGAAACGGAGAAATTCGACTGGCTGCGCTTATGGTCGTACCTGGAGCCACATCTCTGGGAGCTGATCGGCGCCGTTTGCGTGAGTGTCTCATCAAAGATTGTCTATAATCGGCGCCATTCTTAAATCTTATATTTGCCTTCCCTCAGGCCGCCCTGATTGTGGCCTACATCAATATACGCATACCGAACCTGCTCGGTGACCTGGTCAACACGCTGGCGCGTTACGCCAACACCTATGTCACGGATCCGATCAACAACTCGTTCGTGAAGGACGTTAGCAAGCCGGCGAGCAACCTGTTGAGCCTGTACATGCTGCAGTCGGGCTTCACCTTCATGTACATCTACCTGCTGAGCCGCGTCGGCGAGCAGATGGCGGCCAAGATGCGGCAGGATCTGTTCAAGCAGATCGTCGTCCAGGACATTGCCTTCTTCGATGACAATCGAACGGGTGAGCTGGTCAATCGGCTAACCGCCGATGTGCAGGACTTCAAGACCTCGTTTAAGCAGTTTGTCGCCCAGGGATTGCGGAGTGCCGCCCAGCTTATCGGCGGCAGCATATCCCTCTTCATGATATCGCCGCATATGGCGGCCATAGCGCTGGCCAGTGTCCCCTGCGTCGTCATGTTCATGTCGTATCTGGGACGGAAACTGCGATCGCTGAGTAAAAGCTCACAGGCGCAGGCGGAGCGGGCGACCGGTGTGTGTGAGGAGGCGCTGTCCAACATACGAACGGTGCGCTCCAGTGCCTGCGAATACCGTGAGATGCAGCTGTTCGAGACGGAGACGAACGAGGCGGCTCGGCTGGCCCAAGAGCTGGGCTACGGCATTGCCATCTTCCAGGGCCTGACCAACTTCTTCCTCAACACCCTGGTGCTATCCACCCTGTTCATGGGCGGCCATCTGATGTCCACGGAGAGCCTGTCGCCGGGCGCCTTGATGGCCTTCCTAGTGGCCTCGCAGGGCGTGCAACGATCCCTCGCCCAGGGATCCATTCTGCTGGGCACAATGATCAGGGGCATGACCGCGGGCAGCCGTGTCTTCGAGTTCCTTTCGCTGCAGCCGCAGGTGGAGCTGCTGCGCGGCTATGTCATACCGCAGGAGCGGCTGCATGGCGAGATTCGTTTCGAGAATGTCTCATTCGCCTATCCCATGCGACCGGATCATGTGAGTTTTCCTGGAGACGCCACTGTGCCACAGCAATCTCTAATTTGTGCAATTCCAGGTGGTGCTCAAGGACTTCAGCCTCACGCTCCGCCCGGGCCAGACAGTGGCCCTGGTGGGAGCCAGCGGCTCGGGCAAATCCACGATAGCCTCGCTGGTGGAAAGATTCTACGAACCGACCACCGGCAACATCAAGCTGGACGGCTACAAGCTCTCGGACATCTCGCCCTACTGGCTGCGGGCCAATGTCCTGGGCTTCATCGAACAGCAGCCTGTGCTGTTCGGCACCTCCATTCTGGAGAATATACGATACGGGAAGCCGGAGGCTGGCGAGGACGACGTCTTTGCCGCGGCTCGCCTTTCGCAGTCCCATGACTTCGTGACCGCCCTGCCCGATGGCTATGCCACGCATGTGGGCGAGCGGGGTACCCAGTTGAGTGGCGGACAGCGGCAACGCATTGCCATTGCCCGGGCGCTATTGAAGAATCCACGGATCCTTATACTGGACGAGGCGACGAGCGCCTTGGACGCCACCAGCGAGGCGGAGGTGCAGCGAGCACTGGATACGGCTGTACAGAATCGGACGACGCTGGTGATTGCCCACCGGCTGTCGACGATACGTAACGCGGATTTGATCGTTGTCCTCGACCAGGGACGTGTTGTGGAGGTGAGTGTCCGTCCCCCTTAAGTCCAAAGTCCTATCTCTAAAGTTTTGCACATTTATTTTACTCTTTTTGATCTGCAGACCGGCAAACATGACGAGCTGATGGTCAAGCGCGGCCTGTACTTTGAGCTGGTGCGCCAGCAGGAAAGACGTGAAATTCTCGAGCAGGTGGAGTCGGTGGAGGAGGCAGTGGCCACCAAGGAGCAGCAGCAGCAGTCAGCCCCAACAGAAGCGACGGTGGCTGTGGACAGCAGCAGTTCCAGTGGCAGGACGAACGCCGCCCAAGGCTAAGCGATTTTAGTAAAATTGATAATGATAATGATTCCCTCTAAATTTAGTTGAGATTGTTTTTGATTTTGTTTTTTATTTTTTTTCAAAAGACCAAACAACAAAAAATGGTACACGACGCTAAGGATAAGTTTACAATAAAATAAACGCTGAAGACAGTATTGTTTTTGTTATAAAACGAAAGTATTTCATTGCCATTACCAAGCACCACTTGTTAAATATTTCAAACTTACAATTTATTATTTTATAAAAAAAGAAACTTGCAAAAATTTCAAACAGAAATCCGTTAATTTCAAGCGCTCATTTGCTCGTAGTATTTTTTTAATCGAAAATACTAACTCGTGAGTGGCAGTCGTGACTGCGATACCAGTAACAGGTTGGGGCCAGTAACGCTCATCCCTAGTGTCCCAACGCTAGTTTCATTTTTGTTTTTTTAAACAAATGAATTTTTTGTTTATTGTTTGAGTTCGGTTTCGGCCCTTGCCTGGTTGCAGTGCGTGGTGTATTATTTTTGGTGAATCGCGTGGCGATAATCGTTTTTATATTCCTTAAAAATCCAACAAATGTGCAATGTGCGTTAAGTCAACAGCAAATACAAACGAACAATTATGTAAGTGTGTGTGTGTGTGTGTGTGTCTGTTTGAGTACGCGCTGTATTTGCTTTATTTTTTATTGTACAACAGACCAGTTGTTGTTATTATTGCTGCTGCTGGATCTGCTTTGGGGCATTGCTAATATCGTTGTTGTTCCCGTTCCCCCACTCACATTTTCGGGCAGTGTGTTTGATGTGCTTGTGTATGTGTGAGCACCTGTGCGCGTGTTCGTGTGTGTAAGTGCTGTGCCGCCACACAGTGGGTTAATTTGTGGATTTTTTCACTCACAGACTAAACATTAATTGCCTTAATTAACAGCAATTGTTGTCCAGCAATCCTAGTTACAGTTGATTAAACACAATACATATCAAAGTGATTAGTCAATTACCATATAAAGAGCTCTGAAACTGTTTAAGTAAAAAAAAATCATGTGTAAACAAGAACAAGAAAAATCATGCAAACAATAGCTATTGATTGTTTATAGAATATTAAATTCTAAACCCACTGTGCTGGGGGCCGGTAGTGTGAGTGTGTGTTTTGATGGCGCATTCGTCATTGCCCTGGCTTTTGCGGGGGCAGGAGCGGGGGGGATGGCAAGCACAACAACTACAGTTAGCAGCGCAGCGATTGCAGCCCGAAATGTTGATATTGATGTCGAGATGTCGAGATGCCGATGTTGTTGTTGCATCCACACACTCAACTGTGAATTCACGGTCAATGTTGCCGCCTTCGAGTGAAAACAATAGCAAAATTAGCATCGAAATTCGCTCAGTGCACTATGGAGTTGATAGATATTTATTGAAATTAATTATTTAATTAAATAACTGCTAAAATTTATTTTTATTTATATTTAGGCAATGCACACATTAGTTCTTACTTAATTATTCCGGTGAGAGTCATTGATTGGCCAGTTTGGACGCATTATAGCGGAGATAGGAGCTGACTCAGGATTGTAATCTTTATCTTTGCGATACGCTATGTCCACTGAACTTCCGACTTACGCCATATATTCATATAAGTGTATAGATCTGTAGAGTTTTTAAAGAAAAACGTTAAATCAATATTCTGATAAAAAAAGGTACAAAATTAATTAAATATAATTTTTCAAATATAGAAATCAATATTCTGTTAAATATATTCAAAGAATATTAGCCTAAAAGATACAAAATTAATTAAATGCAATTTTTTAAGTGTTGATCTTGAATAATAATATTGATATTTCAAAGTTAAATATTTTTCTATATACAAATTCTACGATTTTTTCAATGTAATATTAAACACGATACTTTTGTTAATCCATCATATCGGACTTTACCCTTTTTATCGGATATATCTCATATATCTGATGCACTTATGCAAATTCTGACAATTGATCAATTGTAAAAAACCAAAATGCTGACATTTTATTAATTTTGCAAGTGACATTATTGACTTATGGATACGAGATAAGAACATTGTGTGCTCAGTTCCTTTATATATTTATGAGAAACCCACATTCCAATATTATGATATATTTTGCTATATTTAATGCCTACTCCGTCATTCGGTAATACCCATTCCCTGCTCTATTTTCCGCAGTTCTAACGTAATCGGAGCCATATAATTCCATTTAAAAAAATGGAAACAAAACATTCCATGTATCATCAGCAGCGCCTGCGGCCGAATGGCGGCGGAGGAGGGCGCGCAGGCACAAAGGGAGGACCCGGAGCTGGAGGAGCATCATTTTGCGCCCACTGCCGTGGCCAGTTGCTGCCCCATCCAGAGGAGCCCATCGTAATGGCGCTGGGCCAGCAGTGGCACTGCGACTGCTTTCGCTGCTCCGTGTGCGAGGGCCATCTGCACAACTGGTACTTTGAGCGCGAGGGTCTGCTCTATTGCCGCGAGGATTACTATGCCCGCTTTGGCGACGCCTGCCAGCAGTGCACGGCCGTCATCACGGGACCCGTCATGGTGGCCGGCGAGCACAAGTTCCATCCCGAGTGCTTCTGCTGTGCCGCCTGCGGCTCCTTCATCGGCGAGGGCGAATCGTATGCCCTGGTTGAGCGATCCAAACTCTACTGTGGCCAGTGCTATGGAAAGCGATCCTGCCAGCCGGCGGATGCCAAGGCGAGAATCACAACAGCTGGCAAGCCGATGCATTCCATTCGATTGGTGGAGATACCCAAGGATGCGACGCCTGGACTTCGCGTCGATGGAGTAGCGCTGGACGATGGCTGTCCCACTGTTCGGATTACGGAGTAAGCAATAACCTCCCTCATCCCAGCATCATCCATTCATAACCTTAACCCACTCCAACTGTGAAGTGTTTGTTTCATTTACTAATCCCGCTGGCGCCACCTCCTCTTCTCTGCATTCCTCTTAACACATGCTTACACCCAAAACTCTTAAAACGATATTGGGAGCAGCTTGTTCTGCAAGTTCTTCTTGTGGCTGACCTCGGTGGCGGAGCAGTGCTGTGGTGCCTCCTATAGGTAACCCCCTTCAATGAGACGAGAAGCTAAATACCAGCTCCAAGCTGTTGGACGCTCAATTAACCCCCTGACTTTTGTATCATTCCCCCAGGATCGATGTTAATCTGACGAACCTGCATATTGGCGACCGCATCCTGGAGGTAAACGGCACGCCCGTCAGCGACTCTTCGGTGGAGCAGATTGACAAGCTGATACGCAGCAATGAGAAGATGCTCCAGCTGACCGTCGAGCACGATCCGGTACAGGTGTGCCGCTCCTGCAGTCAAGCGGATATCCAGCGGGCCTGTTCCGCTTCCACGCTAATCCTCCCCCTGAGCACATCGGCGTCCAGCGTCGAAGTTGGTGGCCGCGAGCGTTTGTATAAGACGCCGAACGGGGAAACCAATCAAAGCACCAAAGCGCGAAAAATGCGACAGGCCAGCTATGCCTCTGCTACCACCATACCCGTGGCCGCCGCCGCCATGACGCAGCTGAAGGAGAAGGAACGCTGCTCCAGTCTGTCCAAATTGCTCGACGAACAGCACCAGGCGCAACAGCAATCGGCGCATCCGCAGCTCTACGATCTGTCAAGAACGCAGTCGTGTCGCGTCGTCCAGAAGCCTCAGCGCATTTTTCGTGCCTCCGACTTGGTCATTGGCGAGAAGCTGGGCGAGGGCTTCTTCGGCAAGGTATTCAAGGTAACCCATCGGCAGAGTGGCGAGGTGATGGTCCTCAAGGAACTGCATCGGGCCGACGAGGAGGCCCAGAAGAATTTCATCAAGGAAGTGGCCGTCCTTCGGTTGCTCGACCATCGGCATGTCCTCAAGTTCATCGGTGTGCTCTACAAGGAGAAGAAGCTGCATATGGTCACCGAATATGTCGCCGGCGGCTGCCTCAAGGAGCTCATTCACGATTCCGCCCAGACCCTCACCTGGCCGCAACGCGTCTGCCTGGCCAGGGATATTGCCTGCGGGATGAGTTACCTCCACTCGATGAATATCATTCATCGCGACCTCAACTCTATGAACTGTCTGGTGCGCGAGGACCGTTCGGTTATAGTGGCTGACTTTGGCCTGGCTCGCAGTGTGGATGCACCGCGGCTCCCTGGCGGAGTGCCAGCGTCCACTAGTGGCAACGGTACGCCCGGCGGTGGCTATGGATCCGGTGCTGGCAGCGATGCGGCCATGTCGCCGGGCGGCACACTGCGGCGGAGCAAGAGCCGTCAGCGAAGGCAGCGATACACCGTGGTGGGCAATCCCTACTGGATGGCACCCGAGATGATGAAGGGCCTCAAGTACGACGAGAAGGTGGATGTCTTTTCCTTCGGCATCATGTTGTGTGAGGTGAGAGCGTAGCGTTTATTCAATATCCCTTACTGCTGGCTAATGTTATAACTTTTTGTCATGCAGATCATTGGACGCGTGGAAGCCGACCCGGACTACATGCCCCGCAACTCGGACTTTAGCCTGAATCAGCAGGAGTTCCGCGAGAAGTTCTGTCACTCGTGTCCGGAGGCGTTCGTCAAGGTGGCCTTTGTTTGCTGTGACCTCAATCCGGATCTAAGGCCCTCCTTCGAGACGCTGCACATGTGGCTGCAGCGGCTGGGTGAGCATTTGGCCGTCGAGCGGATGCCGCCGGAACGGCTGCTGCACGAAATCGAGAACTTTCGAGAATGCTATGCCAGTTCCGAGGATGCCTTGTCGCCCACCTCGCAGCGCAGCCTAGACAACTTGGACCAGTTGGTGAGCATTGTGGCAGAAGCGCCGGATTCAGTTTGCCTCGCTATCGACAAGGAGGAGGAAAAGGCGACGGAGACGGAGAAGGAGAATCTGGTGATACGGCCGCAGGATATACCAAAATCACCGCATCTCGGCAAGGATTTCTCGCCAAGCGGCGAGCGACTGAGGGATAGCATGCGAGCGCGTCGTCGTCAGCGTGTTCTTGGCGCCCAGGAGCAGCGTCGCACCCTCACGCCCGAAACGGAGTCGAAGGAGCGGGCCTTGAAGCAGGCTCTGCGGAAATGCCGGCCCTTTGGCGAAAGGGGCTACCTGGTGGACCTGCGGCCGGGCGGAGAGCTGCAGCTGCAGGATGTGCGGGACCTCAACACCTATTCCGATGTGGATTCTAGTTGCGACACCAGCCTGAATTACCTGGAGGTCAACAGCCTGCCATCGGCAGCGCCAGCTCCCCAGCAGGAGGAGGAGGAGGAGGAGGAGAAAGAGAAGAAGCCTGTACACAAAGTGAAAATGGTGGAGGCGACTCCCCAAACGGATTCACAGCCGCACCGTCTGGCCATCGATGATATGCGCAACCGGCTGCATCAGTGCCGCAATATGTTCGAGCAACTGGAGGAGGAGAGCAGGCGGAACCTCAACCAGACACAAAACTCCATGCGCAATTTCTTTAAGACGCCGCCGGTGGCCCTAAAGATGTTCCAGCGGCTGGAGGCGGCCGCTCAGAATGGCGGCAACAATTGCCCGCCGCCGCCACCGCCACGCACACAGCGCATCAATCAGACACCGATCTTCGGCCGTCGAAATCCGCCAGCGGCGGATGAGGTGGAGAAGCAGAAGCTCCAGCAGGCCGAGTCGCTAGAGAATTTGGCCACCAGTGCTGGTATCAAGCAGCTGCCTACTCCAGCTCCGGCGCCTAAAAGAAGCAAGGCGGCAATAACAACAAACACAACAACCTTACCAACGCCGCCATCGGTTTGCAACCCGAGCAGTAGCCATCACCACCACCACCAGCTCACAAATCAGCCCCTCTTCCTGTCGCCCAGTGGGAGTACCGCTCCAGACTGGCTACCCAAGAAACACAGGCTCACGCTGCCCATTCCCATGCCCACACATTCAACGCCACAACGAATCGGCAACAATCACCGCCTGCCTGCGAGCAACAGCAAGAGCAAGCCATTGAAGCCACCGTCCAGTCGGACGGGTCATGGAAACACAGCCAGCAGCAACAGCACTTCCTCGCCCACCAGAAACAGCCGGCCTGGATCACCCAGCAAGCATCTGGCGCAGAGGCACACCGCCGCCACGGCCCAGCGACTGAACAATGGTAAGATATTGCTTTATTTCAAGGTTTCTGGGTTTAATTTTACAAATTTTCCATCTATCCAGTGAACGTCACCCATCAGCAGCAGCAGCAACACCAACAATCCTCAAGAACGACACGCCTGAACATCCTCAGTCCGGAGAAAGTGCATCGCCTGGGCGCTCGACTCACCGACCAGAAGCAGAAGCTTCGCGAAGAGGCGGCCAACGGCAACGGCGGAGCCGCGTCGGGAGTCAGTAATGGTGGCCATCGGTCTGGTGCAGCTGGAGGAGCGGCAGCACCAAATCCGGTGACGGGGGAGAGGAGACGGAGGGCGGCACCACCGCCGCCCGTGCGTACACATTTCAATACGCGCTGCTAGCTGGCGGAAATATTGGCGATCCAAAGCAGCTATTGAACAGCTCACAAGGAGGCTGTTTCACTCAGGGAGCTCAAGTAAAAAGGCTGTGGTAAGTACTAAGCCATGCTATATAATGGGTTATCTGATAAATAGAAAGAAAGCAGCCTTAGAAAGTCTCTGAAAGTATTATTTTTTCTAATGCGTTTAAAGATAATTTAAAGAAAAGAATTTCCTGTTTAGTTAATGTTGCTTTTGAATTTATATTTATTATATAACTTGTATATATGCTTGGCAATTGTTCTGAACAATTTTTAACTCTGCCTTTTTCACGCAGGAAGCCGGAAAACTCAAAACAGTTGCACTGTTAAAAGCGCACATGAAGCACGCCCTTTCCCCAGGAAACATTCCAACAAATCCCCAACGAAACTCGCAAAAACATAACAAAAAAGCCAACGAATAGCGAAAGAAAAGCGAATAATCGACATTTTTGGAATTGAAAGGATCAACGATCAATTACAACAAAAAGAAAGCCACAAGATTCCAGAAATTAATTCCGAAAAGACGAAATCGACGAGAGGCAGCTAAATAGGATATAACAGCGATGATCAATAAGCCCAACGAAAACTGTTATTTCCAGCTCTCTAAAAGTGTTTATTTCTCTTTAATTATATATTTTTTTTTTAGCATTTGACAATAGGCATAAGCTTCAAATTACCGTTAAGGTTAAGTGCCTGTTAAGCCAGTAAAATCCAACAAGTTGCAATATTTACATAACAAGTTGTATAGAAACCAAGCGAATAATTCTAGTTTTTAAGATTACAGGGTATTAAATAAGAGCGACTACTACTGTTCCGACTAACTACCTAACTGCTAACCTAACGAACTCAACTAAACTGCTAAGCAATTACTTTTTAAACCCACTATGGTCTGCAAAGCGATAGGGATCTGTTTATATATTTCCTGAACAATTAATTACTTGGGTAATATGTAGACAGGCTCTCCTAAAGAGAAAAAGAAAGAGAGATAGAGAAGAAACGAACATTGTGCCATGAAGCTGAGCGAAAGTAGAATCTGACGATGGACAGGAGATAACCTTTTGGGGAAGGAACCCACCCACAAAACAAAAGACAAACGACAAAGGAACGAAAAGAACTTTTATTAGATAAATTGTGGTTTACATATTTTTTGATATACACCATACATACATATATATGATATATATTCCATATTTATATAGATTAACGATAAACGTATTCCATGTTAGTGCTTAAATCTAATTTATTATTTATCGATTCTCCCATTCGCCCGTCCCCGTCCCCGTCCCCCATTCCATGAACAATAATTAACAATGCTTAAGGGACACATTTTTTGTATCGACGAGATAAAGTCTAACTTGCAAAGAAAAGCAAAATGCAATAAAAATGAAAAGTTATATAAATAATTGTACGAAATTGTATTGCTCAAATGCGACTTTAGTTTTAAGAGACAAGCACACACAAACAATGCTAACTGTTATACAAAACATGCACACGCTCAAGCCTAATAACTAATAACTGTTATACTGTTGAAACTACTTTATACATATATATACATAAACAAAGAACACGACCTAACATAAGACAAAAACAGATCGGTCTGATCTTTGAAGCTGTATCTCTGTGTATGAAATACAATAAATAAATTACTCTCCACCCATCTGTTGATATCGAACAAAGTGAGCGTGTTTTTATTTTAAACGGAATTGCTTTGGGTATTTTACCTTTTATTAATTATGTATATATTGTTTTTTTGATTTAGTCAAGCTGTTAAGTAGTGGTTTTGCAGTCAAGGTTTTTTTTTTGTTATTCTGGCTGGGATTATAGTTATAAGGTTGCACTAAATCATATATATTCTTAATCAGCATCAACAGCCGAGTCAATTAAGCCAAAAATAGGCTAAATCGAATCGGTTATTGATGCTGATCAAGAATATATATCATTTATAGGGTCGGAAATGGCTCATTCGCTATCTGCAAGCCCCCAAAGAAGCCCAAGCTACCTTTTAATTCGAGATAACATAAATACATTAATTAAATAAATCAATAAAATTACAAAAACCATGACCATAACCGAAAAAGCCTTAAAATTAATTCGGAAACCTTTGCCATGCTAGTTTTTAATAGCTTAACTGCAGCTGGCTAAAGGTAGGTTGGCTTTGCTGTGAATACAGGGCTTGGGAAGAGCAATTGACAGCTGTGAGCCAGTTATGGAACCATCTCTGTCTCTATCTGTATGTATTTGTAGCATACGAACTACATTTCTTATATATATTTAACAATTATAATCAATTTTAAAAATGTAACCCCCTGGCGTGCCTTTTCTTCCTGCGCCGCCACCAAACCCACCTCCTCCTCGGCCCCAATCGATTTGAATTTTGAAAAAAAAAAAAATTAAATGAAAAAAAATTAAAAAACATTATTTTTCTTATGTTAGCCGTTTTTAACATAGCTAATGATTTTCATTATCAGTGGTCCACAGCTGCTGTTAGCTGTGATCCCATGTTAATGATAATGTTATGTTGCTATGTGATATAGCACAGAGCAGAGAAACCTATACTAAACCTAAACCTAAGCCTGCCTATAAGAAACTCAGAAAAAGCCCATCAACCCGAGGCGGTCTCGAACCTGGGACCACCGGTCTGACACATCTAACATTGACAGACCGGCTTACCCATTAGGCTATGCCGCGCACACATGGAGCGACGTCGATTTTCTCATATGAAGAGCTAAGCTTAGTAAGCTTTTTAAACTTGAGTTGTAAAGCTTTGTAAGATTAACATAACATTAACATAACATTAACATAACACTAACATAACATTAACATAACATTAACATAACATTAACATAACATTAACATAACATTAACATAACATTAACTTAACATTAACATAACATTAACATGACACTAACATGACATTAACATAACATTAACATAACATTAACATAACACTAACATAACATTAACATAACACTAACATAACATTAACATAACATTAACATAACATTAACATAACATTAACATAACATTAACATAACATTAATATAACATTAACTTAACATTAACATAACATTAACATTAACATAACATTAACATAACATTTACATAACATTAACATTACATTAACATAACATTAACATGACATTAACATAACATTCACATAGCATTCAAGATAACATTAAGATAACATCCAAGATTACATACGAAATGCCGTTGATGCATCCGCACCATTTTTTGTATTTTAGTTTTTATTTAATTCTAAACGGTGGGCAACGATATTTAAATGCAAATTTAGCGATATAGCTAAATGATGTTAGTTGTTTTCCCTTCCTCACCCCTCTGAAAACTAAAACGAGACTTTTTTCCAAGGTTTATTATTTATTTTCGCTGCTAATGAATCAAAAATCAGTTAACGAGGCGTGTGTCTTTAAAATGTTGTAAAGTAAGTTACATATTTAGTATAGCCTAAAAGACTTACATTTTTATTATTGTTTTTTTTTTATTATTGTTTTGAGGTTTTGCCGCCTCGGCTTAAGTGTGACCTCGTCCACAGCCGCTGTGGACTCTTTGGCATTATTAACGGAAAATCTGGCGGCCACACTAAGGCGACCGTTTGCGGTATTTTAAATACTTGGAGGCATTTTGCGCGTCGCTTTTCAATATTTGCCGACAATTTAATTGAATTTTATTACAAACAATGGATACGCCGCCCCGAAAGCAGCGAAACCTGCACCTGGAAAATGTACAGAACAGATGCACGCCCATCCGCATTCCGCCGACACCGATGCTGAAGACGCTCCTGGGCCACGGCACCGGCGTCTGCGTTTATCGCCTGGACCGGTCGCCGCGCCAAGGCCAAATCCGTTCGCCATTGGCGGTTAAGCGGATCACCCAGAATACGCTCATCAAGAAGGATCCGGTGTTCAACAACCGGATCGTCTACGAGGCCGAGATCCTGCGGTAAGTCCGTGTCAGCCGGCGCCGTGCTGCCAGTCGACACACAGGGGATTTATGTGTGTGTGTGTCGCAATGCGTTGTTGTTGTTACTGGCGGTTTGATGCTGCACGTGCCATAGGGTGATTCGGGTCAATCTGAAATTAAAGGAGGAAGAGGATGGTAATTAACTTGAACTGGAATTTTGTGAAAATGAATAATAAATTGTATCCAAAAAATAAATATTGGATTTAAGTAAATAAACAAATCTGTTTTTAGGAAGCTACAGCATCCAAATATCGTGGGATTCCGTGGCGTGGTCTCCACTGCCGAGGGCGTGGACAACTTAGCCCTGGAATTATGCAGCACATCGCTCGGCTCCATTCTCGAGGAGCGTCACGATGAGGATCTGGGCCCACTGCCGCCGAACAACACACTGAAAATGATCATGGACGTGGCCATGGCCTTGGATTTCCTTCACAACGAAGCCCGCCTGTTGCACGGTGACCTCAAGTCGTTCAATGTCTTGGTCAATGGAGAGTTTGAGATCTGCAAGCTTTGCGATTTTGGTGTATCCCTGCCGCTTGACGAGAACGGCGAGGTCAATATGCACAAGAATCCCGAGCTTAACTATGTGGGTAAGGTTTTATCCTGAACTCCGTAGGGAAAGGAATATTCGTTAATGAATACATAAATTTCAGGAACAAGCCTTTGGACCGCTCCGGAGGTCATGGACGAGGTGGAGATAATTGACAGCAAGGCTGATATCTTTAGCTTTGGCCTGATTATCTACGAAACCCTGGCATTGGTGCCGCCACATACCCTAGAACTGGACGCAGCGCTGGGCGAAGATCTGGAGACTTCCCACGACTTGACCGCCGCCGCTGATCATGAAAAGCAGGAGCGTAAGCAGCTTAATTATTCCGACATTGAAGTCAATAACACCACCAATATAAGTCAAGAAAATCAGGATTTGCCAGATGTAGATGACGATGAAGAAGAAGAAGATAATGATGATGATGAAGAAGAGGGTGAAGTCTCGGACTCATTACTGAATCTGCAATCAGCATATGGCACACGCCCGCCACTGCCTGATAGCTTCCAGTTCGGCGATGACTACAACTGCATTGTGGAGCTGTTCTATCTATGCACGAATGCTCTCAGCGAGGACCGGCCGGCGGCCAGGACCATATGGCAATGCCTCAAGAATAATACTGCGAATATGGGCACATCTGACTGATTCCTCACACAACAGAAGCTTCCTCTTAATATCTGGATTACCTTTAAAGATAACTCTTATTTTTTTTTTGTCTAATTTGACACTATACATATATATAGTTGGTATTATTGTACATAATTCCAGGCGGAAGCCTATAGAGAGTTGCAACATATTAAGAAATTCTGCATTTTGATTCCAGTTTGAATAAACTAAGAAATGAGCTTTGACTATGCATAAATTAAGTACGAAAATGAAGCACAAGTTTTGTTGGAAATGTGATTTCCTTCGGGTGCTATTTTGACCTGAAAATATCGGGTTTTTGAATTAAAAACAACTCGCTTACAAGGTTCACTTACGATTTATTAAAAAATAATAATACATACATCAAAATATATAAGTTTTCTTTTCGCATTGTTGCTTTGCTTTCGTATATATTTATATAGGGGGGAGTTCGGGATACAGATAGGGTTCTTTCTTGTTCTTGAGCTCTTAGCGCCCAGCTAGGGAGGGTGTTTTGGGGGGTTACGCATTTATATATAGTTTTTCAGATTCGCTTGCTATCTAAGTAATTTATATTCTGTACTGCAAGTTAGTGCCTTGCCTTGTCGCGTCTCAGCAAAGCAGTGTCTTTCTTTATTTGTTGACTAAAGCGTACACAGACTTCACAATTAGATCTACATAGATACGTCTTTTATATAGATTTTGTATAATATTCTCTTGTATATATATATGTTTTATAAAAAGTATCGAAATTGCTCTCTTGAAGCCGAAGGCGCTGTTGGTGTTTTTTCGTTTTTCTAGTTGTTAACTTTATCTCCACAGTTTTGTGTCTTTTTTTTACAATTCCTTTGAAATACAATTATTACAACAAACACATTGAACGAGTATTGGACAATATTATTAATATTCCCTTTTTCAATTTATTTTATAATGCTTTTGCTCATAAAATGAATTGAAAAAAAAAATCAAAAATGTACGACACAAAATATAATAAAAAAAAAAAACATTATACAAATTATAAAAAAAAAAAAAATACAGTGATAATAAACAAATAAAATGATGTTGGGATAAAGAGTACACCGAGTTTAATATAATCGTCTCACACATTTAAAAATCATAGATTCTGCTACATCGAATGGAATGTTTTTGGTTATAAATTAGTCGTGCTTCTATATACGTAGGTATGATCTTTGTTGTTGTTGTTTCGATTTGAATCAATAATTAAGTAAATTTCCTCTTCTCTCTCTCGCTGCCTTCTGCATTTGATGCTCCGTCTCTGCCACTGTCTCACTCTAATCTAAGGCAACAAGCAAGAATAATAACAAGACGTAAATCTTACAATGTTAAATACACACAAAAATATATATAAATATATCTCGATATATGCCAAGAGGCGGTGAAAAAAAGGGGGACGACGACTGACTGAACTGCATTCAAAAAAACGTGCAAATGAATAGTTGGTTGGGAGAGTTTTGTGGAATGTTTATGAGGGGACGAAGTCGGATACTCTGCACAAATAATAACCACCCACTCAGTGCAAAAGCGGGGCGGAATGCCGCCCTTACGGGATATGAAATATACGGATATTGTCAATGCTCATCACTCAACAGATACTCCTCACAAATAGCATGCGTTGAGCAGCGAGTAAACTTGTTTTGTAATCAGTTAAAGTGTCCTAGGCTTGCATAACTTTAAATAATTGACTCGAGAGCTTAAGAACAACTCGTTTTATGGACTCTTTTCCGGCTTGCCATTGCGCGAGTCTCTCCGATATGATGATGATGCTGCTGGTAATGATGCTGATGATGGCTAGCCAATCCTACAAGTGCAGCACTCCATCCTTGACATCGCTGGCCATTATCGTGGACGCATTGGAGGCTGCCTGCTGGTGATGCGACGAAGGTGATGAGGATAATGGTTGCGCCGAAGATGCCGCCTGATTGTGATTGTGATTGCCAGCGGATGTGGATGTGGGACTCTCGTCGAGTGTCACCCCCGTTAGGTCAACGATATCGTCCTGATCGTCATGCTCAATCTCATCGGAGGTGTTGGTATTATTGGTGTGATGCGATCCACTCGACAGCTGGCTGTTCCGCGAGAAGGAGCCGCGATGTGTCGATGTTAGCGTGCGCTGATTTGCCGGCTTCACGGTAATGATTAAATTGGAGCTATTGGCCACCATCATGTCCGTCACCTGATCGAGGGTCTTGCCAGCCACTTCGATGCCATTCACCTCGATTACCTCATCGTTGACAGCCAGCAAACCGGTGCTCTCTGCCAGGCCGCCCGGCACCAGGCGGGATATAAAGATACCCGGCTGCTTCTCCAATCCGCTGGCCGTTACCCGTACGGATGTGCCATCCCTAATGTAGAATCCTAGCGGCTTGTCGCTGCCATGCTTAAGCAATCGCACCCTCCGATGCGTTTCTGGGACAATATCCACATCAATAATGGCCGACACCTGACGAAAGTCGTGGGGAATCGATATAGACGGCGCCTTGGTCTTAACCGGCGTGTGTCCCATCAGTATGCTACCGAATAGATTTCGCGGCTTCATCGTACCAAAGCCAGAGTACTCGTTCAGATCATCTGCGGATAGAGGACGAAGATATGGACGTGGTCAAAGGGGACGTTCCTCTAAGGTTCTAACACACCCTCACCTTTCCGTTGCACTATGACCCGCAGCAGCGGACGTGCCGTCTTCAGGGCCCGGAAAAAGTTATCATCGTTGTTAATCGGTAGCAGATCGTTGTCCCGCGGATCGATATACAAGATGAGAAACTGTATGTTGGCCAGCTTGTGGAGCTGTTCGATGAGGGCCGCAAACTTGTCGAAGCTCTGCTCCGTTTCATTCCGCTTGAAACTCCAGCGCCTGAACTCCGCATCGAACTGTAGGAAGACGAGTGGGTTTAATAAGATGTTTATAATTCAAAGAGATACTGAAGCATTTAGCTGCTGAAGAATTTAAATTAAGAGTTTGACAAATTCAAGGGTCTTCTGTCTCTGATCTCCTTAAATGTGTTATTGTTTCACATTATTTAATTTTTTTCTTGAAAAGTGGATTGGTTTTCCTTCCCCCATACTCCGAATAATCAATCAAACTCCACAGGTAGTCGTCAATTATTATGAATTGCATTTGAGCTGTGCCAAGGCTAAGGCCACTACTGGGTGGGGTGTTATATGGATAGCGAAGCCTCCAGTTTCTCATCTCAGGAGCAATTTATCTCTGGATCAGTTAGGAAATCCAATTTCTATGCGCATGAATCAGCAGCTCGGGCGTCGGAGAAAGAAATAGGGGCGTGGAGATGGCAGTGGGGCGGCGCGTGGGATTCTCTGCTGGAGTAGGACCCGGTTCCGGACTTGGACTCACCTTTGATTTCACCTCAATCAGAATCGTTTCCCCAGCGGCCGCCGTGGCAGAGGTTGTGTTTATCTTGTTCTTCGACATTTTTCCTTGCACTGCTCCACGCAATTTTCACACAACACAACACCCAGTTGCCAGTTCAGTTTCTCTGGCCGAATAACCGAGCTGATCTTTCAGGATCGGACGATGGAACCGAGCCCGTGGCGAACCGAAGCGTACCGATGGCGGGGGCACAGAAATTAAAAGGCTGCGAGGCCAATAAATTAGAGTTAGAAATCTAAATTAAAAACTAATTAAATAAAAGAAATGGATGGAGGTGGATGGTATTAAATCTCGTTCGGGCGAGTGTTGGTATTATTTATCGGCACGGTATATACATTTTAATCGATATGGCAATCAGCTTACCCTAGTGCTCAACAATGCCAAATGTTTGTATATTTTTGGATATCCAGCAATTACGGAGAGGCTAATTTTAACTTAATGGCTGTGCATCAAGCAGGTATAATTAATTTATCAACAGATAAACTCCAAAACAAGTCCATTAAAGCTGCTTGCTGTACATCGATGTATCGATAGCGTATGAGCAGCACTGAACGTCGCATTAGTGTAGAGACAGTTTGTTTGCTTCGGCTATGTGGACCTTCCAAAGCCCTACAGCTGAAAAGTTGTTTTAAATGAAGCCATAATAAAAGCCTATAAAATAAATAAACGCAGCCGTATCAACCATTTTATACAAGTTTTTAATTTGCAAAGTTTTTCCCTTTAAATAATTCCTAAAAGTGTTTTTTATAGTTGTATAAGCAAACGACCTGCACTATTCGCACATACACCAAGTAGGGCATCGCTCAAGACGAGGGTCTCTGTAAATGGAAACTGTTTTTGTGTGTTGTTGTTGAGCGTGAAGTGTGCAAATGAATTGGGAATTTGTTTAAAAAACCCTCACAACAACATCGGCAACGGCGAGCGATTGGATTTCAAAACAATAACAAAACTAGAAGCCAATTGCAACTTTGTTGGAATCAAAACACGGCAAATCCGAGGGACGCTCGACGAGTCATCATCGCGGAGCGTGCGAAAACAGCAGAGGAAAACACAAACAACGGAGAAAGAGGAGGGAGGAGTGCTGAGAAGAAGGTGGGATAAGAAAAGCCAGGTAGCCAGCGACCACTTTTCCGTACCAGCGCGCGACGCAGCTGGGAGATAGAAGAGGCAGGCGTCCTTCAGCGTCCAAAACGCGGGCGGTGAAATTGCGACGTTCGACGCACTCGGTAGCTCAGCTGCAGGAATAAGCTGACGCGAAACCTTGAGACACACACACATACAGGCACGCGAACGCACTCACGCACACACACACAGGCGCAAGAGCAGCAGCAGCAGGAAGTGGAATTGGAACTGGAACTGCAGGCATCATGAGTTCGGTAAAGTAAACAAAATATGAAGCAAGACCTGAGAGCGTCGTCAAACATTAAACTGGCGGCAAAAGCTGTTTCCGTTATGCATTGCATACCAATGCAAGGCCATGCGATAAGCTTACGATTTCTTATTGTCCTTACTAATGTACATATATGAAACGCTCTATGGTTTATTATTTTTCTCTTAAAAAAAAAAACCAAACTAATCCATTTTCTCGATTATATCTACAGCAATACTCGAATGTGGAGAACCTGTCGCCGCAGACGATACGTCAGGTGATGCGGGAGCTGCAGGAGATGGAGACTACGCCACCGGAGGGCATCAAGGTGCTGATCAATGAGAGCGACGTAACGGATGTCCAGGCGCTGATTGACGGACCCGCCGGCACTCCATACGCCGCTGGCGTTTTTAGGGTCAAACTGACGCTGAACAAAGATTTCCCGCAGACGCCGCCAAAGGCGTACTTCCTCACCAAGATCTTTCATCCGAATGTGGCCGCCAACGGCGAGATTTGTGTGAACACACTGAAGAAGGACTGGAAGCCGGATCTGGGCATCAAGCACATACTGCTCACCATCAAATGCCTGTTGATAGTACCGAATCCGGAGTCTGCGCTGAATGAGGAGGCCGGAAAGATGCTGTTGGAGCGTTATGATGACTACTCACAGCGGGCGCGCATGATGACGGAGATCCACGCCCAGGTAGGATGTGCAAATATAATGAAAAATATGTATTTTTAATTATTTTCTTGAATTTTAGCCGGCCAAGTGCGGCGCGGGCGCTGCTGGCGATGCCAAAGACGATGATGGGCCTTCGACGAAGAAGCATGCGGGCCTGGACAAGAAACTGCAGGACAAGAAGAAGGAGAAGTTGCTTAAGGAGAAGAAGCGAATGCTGAAGAGATTATGAGAGGCATAAGGCGGCGTTCCATGGACTAGTTAATCAACCAGGAGCAGTAGCAGGAGAGGCAGCAGAAGCAGTAGAGGGCAGCGAACGGAAACAAAGGGTGGCAAAGATAAAGATAAGGATAGACAAAGGATGGATGTAAGCGAGCATGGAATGGCGGTAGGATCGGAGCTATGCTGGATATAATGGAGCAGGCGCGCTATGAAATTTTACACTGATCTGAATGAAAAAGAAAGAAGGGAAATTAGGAAACAAAAAACGAGAGGAAGACACCGATGATGTCCAAACGGACATAGAAGCTAAGGCGCTATTCCGCTAGAGATCGGTAGAGGAGAATGGGAAGGAAGAATCACTCCAAAGAAAAGTGCATCCAGTTACCATATACATATATACGATTATTTAAACCACACACTTTGGTGACAGACAGCACCTGTCAGCCGGAGGAACTAGCATATAGAAACAGGAAACAATACAAACCAGAAGCAACCAAGAGAAATGGGAAACGCAAACCATCTCCTAAGTAATTTATGTATTTCTCTTTTCTTCTAACACACCTACACACACACATGAGCTATATCCTAGCATAATTTATGTATTTAGATTATAGAAAATAAGGAGAACATTATCGCCTCATACATGCCACCATCAGCTCTCCAAGTCTCTCTAAAAAGCATCACCAACCTTACCTTAATTATTGTTCAAACCAACGGGGATGCACGATCCCTTTTTTTTTAATCTGTGTCCTTTAATTTAAAGTTGTATCCATTTAGTTTTAAATTTGAATATATATATATCCTTCATTTGTCCTGCATAGGTTTAAGCACACACACACACACACACACATCCAACAAACAATCACAGAAATGCATAAAAAAATATATACGAAAACGAAAGAGAAACTGTAAAAGAGATCGCTGGCACATTCTGTAGGGATTTAGGCTAAGTACTTATAGCTGTAAAAAAAACACTCAATGCGGTATTGAACAAGGCGGAATGGCACGGTGATAAGTGCTTTGAAAATATCCTTATCCTTTCGTCCGCCATCTCCTTTGCATTGATAAGGACGCCTTCTGCTCTCTATCTCTTTCTCGCTTTATCTCATATCTCATTCTCGTTTTTACTTCTTTCGTTCCAACATCCTTTAACACACACACACACACACAAGTCGAGGGCGGAGAATAAAAAAGCAATAAAAAAGAATAAAATTCCAGAAAATTAAAAAACAAAGGGAACTTACTTGGTTATCGAAAGGGCTTTTAAACATTTTCTTTGGAGGGTTATATATTTTTATTAAAATTTCTTTTCAGATTTTTTTTTGAGGGACATTGGAACTGAAAACCGAAGCTCTGTTGGAAAAGCTCTCTCTCTCATTCTAATCAACCTTCTAAGATCTGAAACCTAGTACTTTGATTTCTTGAATCAAAAAGGTAATAATATTTGAATTTAAACTAATTTCGAAGAATATATTTACGATCTGCATAAATAGGCATTTAATGCGCCTCTGAGTGAGATCTGCTTGTGAACAAAGGCAATAATCTTATCAGCTTGCTTGCCCGACGAATGGATCGGATGCGCTTATCATCTGATTGAGGAGATGGCAAAACGGTGAATCACACGATTTATAGAGGGAATAAGTTGTTGCATTTGATTTATCAGCTTCCGTGATGTTTAATATACATACATATATAAACAAAGCTTTATATTTGAACATTTAAAGTTCAAAAATACCCTTTAAACCTCAAAGAATGCCTGAGGCATAAAATTAACAATAGTTTTCTAAGATTATTACTTAAGGGCGAGATGTAACACCAACTCCTGTCTCGGTTTATATATATATGTATATATGTATATATGTAAACAAAATATATATCATATCGGGTAGTGGAAAATCCCCGAATGCTTCATACATATAGCCTTTGAGTTGGTCTAGAGTTAAGACCAAACTTTTAATTATTAAAAAATAAAACGATCTTTCAATCCGCTAAGTTTGTTTCTTTTAAAGCTAACCCCAAGCGGTTATCGCTCTGTCGTCGGATGATACGGCGGCACCGCAGACCCTGCTTCCCCGATCCGATTTCATTCTCTGCAGAATCAGCAGAATTTGCGCCTATATAAGGGGCTCCTAAGCGAGAAAATTATTCAGTTAAAAAGTGAAATTCTCATCGCGATGCTGCCATTAATCACGGTACTATTCGGACTCTTCGTTCTTAGTGAACTGCCGCGTGATGCAATAGGAAGTTGTGTGCTTGAAACAAAAAGTCCTTCTCCTCTGCTTGTAACCAGTTTCGGTTCAAAACATTTTGTTAACGCCAAACCGGGTGACATAATCCGAGAATATGGCGAAAATATAGAGCTGTATTGTGGAGGCGGATTCTCTTACAAGCGCAACAAGTATATTTATTTATTTTTAATTATTTGTATTAGATTAATTTTCCATTGTAAACTGTTTAAACTGCTTATATGCTTTTAGCAATTATCCCAACGGCATAACAATTCCACATACAAAAATGACACTGGAGTGTGATTCGAATTATGGATTCCGCTTTCGGGATACCAATTATTATCTAATAAGTGAAATCTCCTGTCTGAAGAGAACTAATCAAATGTTTGAGAGTGAGATCAAGTTGCCAAATTGCGAAAATGATATGACCCTGGTTTTGGGCTTCGATTTCGGTGACATCGGATTTGTGAAGAATGCTGCTCTCTGCTATGACATCCTGGGTTCTAAGCTGAAATATTTTAGCTACACGACATTTCACTCGAAGAATCGAATTATTGAGACGGTAAGAGCGGCCCCACATTTGTCTTAATAATCTGCAGTCTTACGATTACAGACCCAAGTTGGCCAGCTAAATCGGCTCAGGTTTGACATAAATGTGACCTATAGCAATAATCTTATCAGGAGCATCAGGTGAGTTGAGCCAGCAATAGCTTATAGAGGGTTCAGACTATTTTGCATTAGATTATTTTAATGAAGAAGGCAGTTTCTATATTAATTATTAAATTATTGTTATAAGTAAAGCAGTTTCAATATTGATTATAAATTAATTTAATATAGAAACTGATCATTGAAAAAGGAATATTACATAAATATTTTAAAGAAGGTTTTCCAGAGGTTTTATTTAAACGCAAATAATATTTTGTTTGATCAGCCAAACTGAAATAGACACCTTTATGAAGACGGAAAAGGGAGTGGCATCGCTGTTTGTCCAGGACGCCTTCCAGTATGCCAGCCTGGTCCAGGATGACCTGCAACTGGATGGCTACGAGGACATGCTGGGCACCGTTTGGCTGCGTGTCCTGCGCTCCGGCAACTGGGCTCACTGGCTATCGGCTCTGCGTGTGGCCAGCGATGCTGGACGTCACTTCGATGTCCGAATGGGCGTCTCCGGCACGCTGCAGTTACCGGTGGCCGCTGTGGGTCCCTGCAACGCCAGCAGCTCTCTGGTCATCGGTCTAACAGACGGCACCTCCCTGCCGGTTCCCGCCCACATCTGGGCGCATGTACGCGCCCTGGAGCCCACTGGGGGAGCAGGAGATGAGTTTGTTCTCATCGGCCATAATTCGCCATTCGTAAGTATACGAAATTTCGGTGTTAAGAGTGTTAACAATTTGCATTTGATTCTATTCCTTGCAGTTCCGTAGCAACAACACAAGCGCCCTGTGCTCCTCGATGTGCCACCAGGTGCCGTGGCTGAGGAGCAGCCTGTTCGCCAGCCTCCATGAGTTCCCCGCCTACGGCCTGGTTCAGTGCTGTCGCGTAGAGGAAGTTTCCCAGAAGCTGGACAATTTCCCCGGTGCATATGTTGATGAGGCTCCCACGACCACTACATTTAAGCCGGATAAAGAACCGGTGTTTAATCCGATTCGAAACGCTAATCCAGTTTTGAAACCATATTACGAAGAAGAATATTGATTGCTGTCAATAATTTACATTTTAAAAGATCTGTAAAAGTTAATTTTTTGTATAATCCACAAAAAATTTAACATTATAATATTATTTGATAACCCCGGCAGGGTTTTTTTTTTTAATTTTAGTGAGAAGTTTTCATCACTTTAAATTTCTTTTGTAATAAAAACAAACACAGCAAATAATTCCGAATTCCAATTAATGATG